>VYZW01019338.1:1150-21127 GCA_013401315.1 Balaeniceps rex | reverse complement strand
TCACGTCCCCCCCCCCCCGCCCCGCCCTTGCTAGCATACAAAAGAATGGGACCACGCTCTACTTTTAGTAGCAACACCTCTTCCTTGTCAAGAAAAACATCCGTCTTCCTGTGAATCCAGTAGCAATATTTCTGTACATGTCCTATGGGAATCGCTACCACCGCCTCTGGAAATACTCTGTACCAAAAACCTCTCAAGACAACGCTTTTTGAAGGGCAAGGATTGTCTAATGCTGGGAGGCTTCTGAAATCTGTCAGGTGTGAATTGGGCCCTTTGCCTGATTCCCAGCCCCTCCGTCTTACTCTTATGGAGCAGAGCTGCATACTCAGAGGAGTGTTTAAAGAGAACATGCCTTCTGTTACAATGCACATCTCCAAAACAGCATGATCTACACAGCCTAGAAATCCTCAAGGGCTTGTAGAAAGTCAGCAGGCCATGAACGGGGAATGACGTGTTCTCCTATGTATTAGCAGGTTATTTGTGAAATTTGGACTCCAGAAATCCAAGCAGCGCTGCTAAAAGGAAGTTGCAGTTTGCAACCTTTGCTCTGTGTTTCACGTGTGTGCTAGCTTGTCAAAGGGAAGAGCAAAGGTACAGACTATCTTCAACTACAACAGCAGCGTCCTGCAATGGGGCTATAAAACCACCATGATTCTCTGTCTCTTACAGGATGTGAATATTGTAGTCACTTTGCCTTTCATCTATCTAACAACTTCTGGGAAACCAGAGTAAAGGTCTTGGAAATTTTAGGCCAGTTAATTTATTAAAAGTACAATTCTTGCTCACCATCAGTAACTTTATTGTCCTTGAGTAATTACAAACCAGTCACCTCAACCTGTTTACATAAAAGAGAGGTAACATAGGCCGCAGTAGAATGAGTTATTCAATACTGCACTGCAGCGAGCTGTGAGGCAAGGGGAAAGCTGGCCACCGACTGGGCCCTCTGCTGAAATTGTTGGCTGATGAGTGCCTATCATGCTGATGATAGTATGCCACCAGAATTTAAAAAAAAAAAAAAAAAAACAAAACCAAGAAAGACGTTTAGGGTGTTGGTAGACTGGGAAGTAAATACAAGCTTTGATTAGCAAGTACAAGTCATCCATGTAGCTGGCCATTTTTAGCAGGCTGAATCAGCGGTACCACATCCTCCATGTGAATCAAACTAACTGTTACCCATCACAAGACCTCATCTGCCATTACAGGGCAGGCAGGGAGACTTACAGGCCTGCTGATTTCAGATCCAGTTCTGCAGAAAAATGCGGTTCCAGTGCCGTTCACAACAACACAGGCACTATAAAACTGCTGCTGCTCAGCTGTTGAAGTCAAACTGCAGATGTCATACTGCTTCATTACTGGTGTTTAAATGCATTACTCCTCTACTTGAGCAGTTGAAATGCAGTTTCATTCTGCCAATTTTTCCGTAGATTTATAGCTGTGTTTCTGGAGAGTTGATTTAGCTATTCACGTCTTGAGTTTCAGAATGAATAGCTAACTACCGCATAGTTATAAAAGCATTTGTTACAGAAAACAGATTATCGGTGCCAGCCCTGAGCAAGGTCTGGAGCAACTAGGTGCTAGAAAGAAGATCTCAAAGAATTCTAGCTCCTTGTGCATGGGGCCAAAAACCTGCAGAGAGTGCACAGCCCTGCTGCACTGTTATTCAAACACAGGGGCTAGAAAATAGGAGTCTAGCTTTGGAGAAATGGAGTGGGTGTTTCACAAAGGACTTGGCTCTTCGCTGCTTCTCAGAAATGGTACTTGGAGGTAGGAGTTAGCCTTCTCTATGCTGGATTCTCAGGGAATCCATAAGAAAATTCAACTCCTCTTTCCTTTGACAAGCTTTCCAAGTTTCTGCCCTGTCTTTGTGCTTCTGACAGGGAGAAGTCCTGCAAGTTGTCATCTTTACATATCGGTCCCTGAGTCAAAAATTGGTTTTCATTGGTGTTTTTCCTCTGTAAGTCTAATTGGAATTTAGCCCTGCTATAAACTCCATGAGGTACAGAGAATGGCAAAAGTTGAAGTAGCAGGGAATAAATTATTACAGAAAAGCATATTGATTTATCTAAAGCATCAGCAAGAAAAGAGTTAAAAACAAGAACAGACCTATATTCATATTTTCTTTAATATCATTTTCATACTCTGTAAATTAGGTCCCACTTGTCCCAGGGCCCTTCTCCGCTGTGTCTGGATGAGGCAATCTAACCCCTTGCTTCTGTCTCAGAGTGCCCTAAATCTGATTTTGCTGGGTTTCTTTTTACCTATCTTGTTCCAAAACTCTACCTCTGTCCTGGAACACCTCAATAAGCCTGGCACAATTTACACTTTTTAAGATGGAAATGAAATTTCAGCAGTTGATTTAGAGTATTTGATCATCAGCAATTAAGTTAGAGTCACTGCTCATTTAAGCAGAGAGAAGTCAAATCCTTCCAAATGGACTTAACTTTTTTCCTCTGTGTTGCAGAAAGTGTGACTGTGTATGTATATAAACTGTGAAAATACTAGCTAAAATCATAAAGACATCTCCCACACTTTTTCAATCTCAGACACAAACCTGCAGAGTCTGCTCCTGTAATTTTGAATTCCTTTTGAGGATTTGCTATTCTAGTTAAATATCAGGTGTGGTCCCACAGTTGGTTATGAAGGGGTATTAGAATCCAGGGTATAGCCATCTTTTCCACACCAGCTGTCAGAGAGGTCTTAGGTGTGTCGGTGACTGCCAATAACGGCTAGTGAATACATAAATGTGAGTATCTTCCCTTTTTGAATATGTTGTATTTGGTAAGAAAAAAAATTATTAAGTTCACAAGTACATTTCTAAGGAAATGTACTTTTTAGGTAGCTAAAGCCACTTCTTCTTGGGCTTTGTGCCTGCCTCACACTGTACCTCTGAGTTTTGCAGCAATGAAGGTGCCTGCCTGTTGTGTCTCGTCACTTAAATATTTATGAGTAGTGAGCTCTATGTCTGTTATCATCATGCATTTCCCATACAGTGCAGCAACTAAGCAATACTACAAAGCCAAGCTAATCTTCAGAGCTGGCTCTCCACATTTTCCTATTAATATGCATTGTCATTTTAAGGGCTAAATCCCGCCTAAGGACACACACATGAAATGACTATTGAAATGACTTGTCTGCTCTGTCAACAGACAAGGAGTATGCATACGTATCCTGGTAAAACAAGACAGGCTCAATGAGCCTCTTCATCCAAAGCATTCCAAGGATACTGAAATGAGTCTTTTGACCCTTTTCTCTGATTAAAGAGCGTTACAGTAATAACAATTAGAAGAATAACCTCCATTTGTTGCAGTGAACTTTACTCCAGAATCAGCTACTCCTTCCTCTCACAAGCTTTCTGTTTTCCCTGCCTATTTTTCACAGGAAGCCCTTCTGTGTATGGAGAGCTATCAGATGCAAGGTGACTGATCTCTCGATCCTGGTCTCTTGAGCACTCATTCATGGCTGCCCTCATCTAGTCTGTAATAAGGGCTGCGCTGTAGCTTTTCTGCATGGAGAAATCTCAGAGATGGCTGGGTCAGAGCAGGTAAAGTTCTTGGAAAGTCAAAAAGGAAAGTGAAAGATGAGACAGAGCAAATAAGAGCAATTTCATATTTTTTCATATTTTGATTATATTTTATAATGTTTATTTTTATCCACACTCATCGTTGCTCTGGACCCAATATATAATCAGTCATATAATCTGATAAATTCATGTGCAGTCACACAGAGTTATTTTTGCTGAAGCATATGAAGGTGTATAATTTTTGCTATATAAAGAATGCTAAATGACAGAGCTTTTTAGTGTTGGGGGTTTTTTCCCAGAATGTGCTAATGGCCAAACATATGCACACAGTTCCAGAGAAAACAAAGGAATACACAAGTATTAAATACTAACAGCTGCTCTGTTCAGGCGGCAGCCACATGCTGGCCTGTTTTATGAAAATTAATTGGAAAAACTTCCACACAAAATAATCATCCTACTTTAATTTTTAAGAGCCAATTTAAAATGTTTTACTTTCAGAGGAATGACTTCCTACAGAGTTCAGATCTACATTTGGTTGTAAAAATACCTGCTCTGTATTGCCAGAGAGCATGAAAGGTAAAGCCCAAATTGATTGCCAGAAATTCACCAGTTCTAGCCCAGTCCTCTCTGGGGAGTCAGAACAAATTGATCTAGATCGTAAAAGACAAATCTTTGTCTAAATGTCCTTAAAATCTTTTCAGTATGGAGAGTCTGCAAATTAATTTTCCTTCTTGTTCTTGCTCCAGTGAGCAATGAAAACAATTGATTGCATCTGTGTTACAGAAGCAGGGGGGTAATAGCAAATTAAAACAGGTGAGCTTAATGGTTTTGCGAATGGAGAGTGAGGTAGGCTGTCTTGCCCAAACTGGAAAATATGCACATTATTTGTCCCACGCAATACCCTTGTTTCGACATTATGCGATCTTGATTGGGGCCCTATTAGTCTTTTGCTTTTTAGAACAAATAAGAACCTGTTCACTCTGACCTTTCACAAGCAGGCCATAAATTTTAATACTCTAATAATTTTTGCTGATCTGCTTTGGAGGGTCCCTCCAAAGGGACCCGCATTTTTCAATTGTGCGTGAAGCCATTTCACAGACGGGATGCGTTTGTGAAAGATTTTTCTCTATATATTCCTCTATATACATGTACATGCATCTAACTACATGCATAGCATTCACCAACAAATTATTTGCCCAGTTACTGAGGATACGCCTTTGTACTTTCAAGCTTATGATGAAAAATGAGTAGTCAGCAAGGCTATAGATAACCTGTGGCAAACATATCAGCCTTATGTGTTAGTGCTCCCCCCCAATCCTTGTAATTTAAAATAATCAAAAATCCTTGTAGGAGGTATTTTTAAATGTTTGGAATGTAATAAACATAATATCTTGCTAAGGCTTATTTTCGTTTTACTAGTTTAGCAGTAAATATTTTCTCACAGGTGTCAAGGAGCTTGATGCATAATGCGATTTGAAATGAGATTATTTAAAGATTACTTGTCAGCAACATTTGTACTTTTCTACTTCCATTTGGGACTTTTGGCATTATATATGTTTTATATTTAGCATCTTAACATTTTTCACTAGCTTATTCCTCAGTCCTTCACTACAAAAATAGAATGGCCTCTATGGGGCTACAGAGGTTTTATTTTGGCCATGTTAGACATCGTGTTTATTTTTCAGTTTTGAAATCTGCACTTCTTGCCCCCCTTCTTTTTCCTAGCCTGAGAGCAGGGAATATTTTGTTAAAAATTCTAGAGACAAAAAAGTCAGTAGACGCCATTGACGACAGTTTTTTATAACACAAGACACAAGTTTAGGTAAACAGATTGTCCAGGTAATCATCTAGAGGAGACTGGCCAAGGCTGTGTGACCCAGCTGTACACTCTTCTCTTTGAAAGACATTCACAACTGCAATGACCAGTAGTTGAGGTAAACAGGAAGGAAGGTGTGAAAGAAAGACATGGTGGGCTTATGGTTGGGTACCAACGGCAGCCAAGAGCTCAGCTTGAGAGGTAGATGGAGGTTATGAAGCAGCCATGACAGAGCTGTGAGTCTGCCTTTCCCAGTATTAGTAAAACTGCAAACAGTGGATTCTTGTGCAGATGTCCCTTTTGTCCCGTTTTCACATTTTGTTTTCTGTTTTCACATTTTCCTGTTGCTGTAGGCTTGTAGATGGGAGTACCACTTCAAGGTATAAGAAACCATCACCACCTGATATCATATGTCACTCACACATGAGGAAACCTTGCCTCACCTGTGCAAGTCACTTAAATTCTCCATGCATTGGTTCTCATACCTGTTGGTGGGGTTGTAATGCACAATAATTTTGTGCATTAACATTGGTGGCTATGCTGCATCCAGGCATTCAGTAGTCTATGACTGCCTCAAACTAAAGCATCTTGACTTTCTGGAACTGGAAGAGACCACACAGAATATGTTCATTTGAGCAGCTCTGTCACCAGTGTATATGCCTACAAAGATGGTGAGCTTCTTCCTTTGCATATATGCTGTGTTAGCTACTGATATCTTTGTCCCTGATTATTTCAGTTCCTTATGTTTTGGGAGTTTAATCGTGTCTTCTGGAACATAGTGCTCTGTTCTTTACAAAACTCTTCTCTGAGGCTTGCACACATAGACACGGCAACTGGCTTTTAAAAGAAGCAGTATGATCTGCAGCATATATCATAAGACAGAAAAAAGCCTAGAAAACATATTGAGAGACAGATGCTACCCCAGATATCAAAGTTTTTATTTCTGGATACTAGCTTTTAATCTGTGAAACTTGTGCTTTGGTCTGAACACTTTTGCTGCTCACTCAAGAAAATAACTAGTTGTACCATTTAATTTAGAGAACTATTTAATTTGCAAGAAAAGTCATTGTGTCTATTTGTATAAACCTAAAATGAAGGGATCATCTTCTATTAAGTGTGTATTCAGGCAGTATGTATATTTATATACACTCAGGTTACAGCATTATCTGGAGGCAACAGCTAAATAGAGCCACATGCTTAAATAATCCTCATGCTATTCTTCTTTGCCTTAATTTGTTGTTCTATAGTCATAAACAGTTTATGTGAATGGACTGTCAGTTTATATGAATGGAAGATTCATCACATTTTGATGTGTAAACTGTAAAGCAGACATAAAAAATACATATTCATCATTTGGTGAGATTATCTTCTGTATCCGACATCTAATTTAAAAGAGAATTTAAGACACTGGAAGCTGATGCTTTACCAACTAGATTTTGAGTTGACAGTTCCATAATGAAATTAAGCAAAACCAGGAATGTGTGTGTTATCTCCTGGCACTTAATGAAATAAGCAGCATGCAGTGGACAAAGGTTCCTATTCTCTAAAATAAGAAGTGATTTTTCTCTTTGCTTACCATTAGGTTTTCCCATTCCACTTATGTCTGGAAACTTAGGCCATTTATTTGGAATACGTACTCTGTCCAAATTGGTTTTTTTAATGTTCCTATTTGGGCACTTGTTAATCAAGGTATGTGAATTGGGAAACACTCTTGAGAATTAAAGATTCCTCCAAGCAGTGACTACCAGAATCAGTTCCCACTATGGGAAGTGGCAGCGTTTGCTCTGCATTGAAACGCTGCATTGCAGATAAAGGGAGATAGCAGAGTCAAGATTCTGTGTGCATGTAATGGTAACCACAGGAGTGACTTACGAATCTTAACGTGCAATAAGATTTTTATTAAAGTAACAGCAGAATAACAAATTTAATAACCCTCCTCTTTTTTAAAGTGTATTTGGATTCTGAAAGCACTACTGCCCTTAAACAGCACAGTGCCTTTTAAAACCACATACTGGTGACTTATTCTGTACTGACTCACTATTTATTGTTCTACCAACAGCATTTTGTGAGGCTGAGAGCTACGTACCAGGCAAGCATCTTAAATTGAGTTGCGTAATTTTAGCCATTATGAGTTACGCACAGCAATAACCAGGATAATACAGTGAGAAACGCTATATGCTTTTACTGGCCATTTTTTCGGAGTTCGTCATCCAGACAGAGCACAAGGAGAAATAATCTTTTATTTTCTCAGTGCACTTTCCCATTTTTCATTCCATTAGCATTTTTCTCAAATGCTTTTTTCTACTGCAATTCATCCATCAAGCGTTCCTCTCTTTTTCCTTCCATTCCTTTCATTTTAATCGCTCTTGCACCTACCTATTTTTAGAAGGGTTGTAAGTACACAAGCACACGTAAATACACATTCTATCTCACATCTGTTTATTTGATATGCCTTTCGCTTGGGGTTCAGCCTACATTTTCTTCTTAGGTTCTCAAGCTTCAAATCATACAAAGCACTGGAAAAATAGTTCATATATGTTAGTTTCCTTGGTATAAGGTAGAAACTAAGAAGAAGTATATGAGCCCACCAATGTGTCCAGCTCATCACAAAAGCAATGAGTTCAATAGAGATTTCTTCCAGTGGTAGCACCAAGACACTGAAAAATAAGAAGGTGAAGAAATTCTGGCAAATCTAGTGTCATAGATCCAAGCACTGTCTTATCATCATGATGAGTCACAGCTTCGTAATATGGAGATGCCAGGAGCTAACCACACTATGTTTGGGTAACTCAATACTGAAAAAGATGAATGACAAAAGCATTTATAATGACAAATTTTCCCTGTAATTGGAAGCAGGAGATAATTCCCTGTGGCTTGTTCCTTTCTTCACTGAGGCCTGCTGACAACGCTGCACAATGGTATTTCTATAGCTAGGTTGTAAGGCGGTCTAATTATTCCTGAGGACTAAAGTGTAATCAAGTGCTGCATCCATCTTCAGGGAATTAGTTCAGTGGGTTTCTTGCTTGGAGCCCAGAGCTAGGTTAGCTGCTGCCATGTCCTCTTATGGCATATGTTTAAGATGGCATGTGGGTGTGTTTTTGTTTGGGGATAAATAACCCCCTATTGATTATAGAAGGAGAGCCTGGAGTAGATACCAAATTTTTATACAACTGAAGTTGTGAAATGAATAACCATACTACTCCACAAATGCTATGGGTCTTACTGAAGTCAGGTAGGTGTTATACAGCAAGGATCAGTGCTACTGGCCAGTTTCATATGCACACAAGTCTGTTGTGCATATGAAACACATTCCGTTTGCTTAAAATCAAGTAGGTCCACATATTTTTTAACTTTCTGTTGGTCCCAAATGAAAAATAATGAGTTCACCTACCCTAATAGTAAAAGCCTTAACATTTTTGTCTGGATTTGGTCTTGGAATGTGCTCCCATAAGCACAGCTATGCCTGAAATGCAGATGCATGTGACAGTGTTACAGTGCTTGTTGGTGCCAGCCAGGGTTGTTTTGTGCATTGCTGTTACAGGACATTCACGAAAAACCTATGTGAGTATTCCCCACCGAAACACAGGAGACTTCATTTTACCTATACAAAAAGGAAACTTTTGTTTTCAAACAGGTCTCTGGGCCTTAATAAGTTTCTGAAAGCTGTAGTTATATTTTCAAACAACTGCTTGATGTGAATGCTTTCTGCAGTTCGTGTGAATTTGTTATAGCTGGGAGTGCTATTACATACTATTAACACACACAAGTAAATCCAATGGAAATGTTGCAAATTATACCCAAGAACATTATTTCAAACACACACAGGAATTCTCCAACAGAGATCATTATGTAGGTATGAGACTCTTACCTCAACAAAAGCCTTGATCAGGCAGCTTGGTTACACAGTGAGCAAATGCAAAGGGCCACATGGAATAATCACTGTTGTCCAGATTGTGAAGCCATTCCATTGAATCTAATCCCTGCTCGAGGCATGGTGGTCCCTTTGATCACACTCCAGCCCTTTCTTCTCCAACTTGCACCTGCTCTTGCTGAAGTCCACCCTATTACTATACTCCATTTTAGCATACAGATAAATTAAAAGAAACAATGCCAGAGGCTGAAATTTAGGAATATGCAACACAGTCTTTGGTTTCCACCAAACTAGAAATTTGTTGTGCTTTGTAAATTACTCTAAACTGTGTCTCTTGGTTGCAGCCGTGAGTAACTTCTGGTTTTCCTGTGTAGAAAATTTGACATTTGATTTGATTATTACAAGAGAAATGAGGACACCTGTCCTAGGCGACAAAATGCTACCTATGGCTTCATTGCCAGGGGACTCTCTACAACTGAAAAGACAGACATAGGTTATGTGTATTTACATGACATGATAAGATTTTATAATATGCCCTTCATAGGCCTGGGGTGGAAACTGTAGGGCAAACCGTAAACTCCCAGGGAGTAGAGAAGCCAGTATTTGCCTTGGGCAACTGCAGAGAGGCAAGGGTCAGCCACAGAAAATATCAGCAGTCAGAAACAACTCTCCAGATCTCAGTTTCCTCAGATCCGAGAGGGGGAACTAGGAACAAAACCTGCTTATAGCCCCAGCTAAGCTGGGATGCAGGCACAGGTGTTTGGATTTGGGTTACTTGCATCACGTCTTATGCAGAAAGCAGTATCTACTAGAGATGATTGATGTATCAGAGGAAGTTCATCCTAGTCAAAGTTACAGTGAAAGGTTTAAGCTCAGCTGTACAGCCGGCTTCACAAATAAAAAGGAGGCCAGCGCTCAGTGCCTCTCAGAGATGCATGCGTGAGAGGGCCCTCTGAGGGGAACAGAAGAATAGGCAGGAAGGGGTGTGGAAAGCTATCTTATGACTAATTGCTGTTTGCAGCTGCAGATAGACACGTGCTTAATTATCTGCTATATTCATGCAAATTTGGTTTACTGTCACTAGAGTCCAGATGTTCCCTTCCATTATACTAAGAAAAACAAACAAAAGGAAGGGGGTCAGAGAGCAAAATAAAAGGGGCCGGGGTGGCGGCTTCGTGCTATTTTCCTTCCTGTCATATGCTGGGCCTGGCCTACCATTTTTCTGAACTCCCCAACAGAGAGAGAGATCTGTCAGTTCATAGGCTGAGCATCTGGTCAGAGAGGAGGTGAAGCCTGAGAAAAGCTGTTCCCCCCAGCTGCCCTCCCAGGGCAATACCAGGGAAGGGGCGCAGGCAGGCACCCAGCCCCACAGCAGGCAGAGGCCAGGCTGCAGAGGGGGCTGGGGCACCCGGGATGGCATGCAGGCACGCAGGAGCTGCCCAGGACCGTAGCACTGAGTCTTGGGTTGGAAAGGAGCAGTGGCTGGGCTCCTTGACACCACCACATAGCCTCAAATTGTTCAGTCAAGCTAACACTCGTCACAGTTTCCAACTAGCTTCTCTCCTGTAGGCATTTCCCTTGGCAGGGGTAAATCCTCTCAGAGCAGTCTTAAGGCTTACTTTTCCTTATGTACCTTTCCTTCTTCAACTATAAAGTTTTTTTCTTTCTATCCATCCTCTAGGCTCACATCTGTTCTTTAGGTAATTTTTTGTACTGATTTAAAAAAATGCAGTATTTTTTTTCACAGAAAGTTAATGGAAACATTCTTTGTTTTAACTCTTTGTAGCAAAGTGCTTTTCATAAGATCTATACATTGTGTTCCCAACATTTAAAAACAAGAGGCTACATAAACAAGACTAGATCCTTTTCTCCTATCAGCCCAAATCCAGGAACAATAGAGCTATGTCGATTTATACTGATCATGCACCTGGCCTTTATTCTGTTTGATGGCATTCAGTGTCTCTTTGGAAGATTTAACCTATTCATTCCATTTTAATTAAATAATTATGATCATTAGTGGTTTTGTGGTGTCTGTTTTGAGTTAAATTTGTTCTGAGTATATATGTCATGTTACTCGTTTCGTCTTTTGTGATAAATGCAATGTACATAGATTCAGCGACCACATGTCCTCTTCAGTGGCTCAGCGGTGGGAACATTTCCTTCCTTTAACATGGAGATAGCAAGTTACAAGAATCTGACTAAATACAACTTATCAGTTCAAAATTTGGTCCTACTCTTCTGTATGCAGGGATAAAGAAGTTCCCAGAAGGGTTTTCTTTGAGCCTGGTAAAGGCATAGTGGGAAGACGGCAGTGATTTCTGATTTCGAGCAACATGGGAAAGGGCTGAGCCTGGGTGGGCTTTTTGGGCGTTCAGGCTGGCTGGCTCGCAGATGGTGGTCTGAGACCACCTCCCCTGCGCTGTCTTCACCACTGACACTCATCAGGCAGAATGGCTTATCTCCGCGGTCTCCTTGCTTACACCCCTATTGCTGATGCAAATACCCTTTGTGTTTGTGTAAAGTTTCCATTTATGTGTATTTGCATAAAAAGGGTTATCTTAGGTTTTCTGGAGACTGCATCCTGCCCTGTATTACATAACAGATTTAATCTGCAATAAGAATTCTCTATAAACCTTGGCAATATCTTAAATACATTTTTTATAAACTGTATGTAAGATTTTCTGCATGTTTTAATAAGGGGTGTGAACCAAAGTCCTGTGAAGTGGTTAGATCTTTCCACTAAGCCACTGAACTTTGGATCACGCCTACGTGTTTTCTTGCAGAATTGCCCAGAGTGCCTTTAGCTTCTTTACTACTTCAGTTACTGTCCCCAGGGGTACGTCCTTACCTTCGATTTAACTGAGTACAGCAAAGGGAAAGTTAGAACTTTATTACTGATTTGGCACCTTGTTCTCAGGTAAATTTTATTAGTTGAAACCCTTGCCTTAGCCAGAGGAATTGGTATCCGGGTATATTACTGACTGTCTAGGTTTGTAGCATCCGGACAGTGATTCTGATCAGAAAGTAATCAGAAGGATCTAGAATTAAGATTTATGGCAGGTGCTGTTACCTAACAATATAAATCCTCTATTAAGTAATATCTCTTGTTGATAGATTTTGGCTCATTATGTTATTAACACATTGTTAATTAAAACTGTGTCTGCAAGAGCTGGACACGCAGCCATTTATTTCTGTATCCTTTAAAATTATTTTTTTATGCCTTCAGGCTTCAAAAAACAGATCTGAACAGTTCTTTCTGGATTGAACTTCTAACAGTCTTCTTCCATATTAATTTATAAATTACTGACATTCCTATGAATGTAATCGTTCATTCTTACCAGTGCATAGTCCTCCTGTGACAGGAATCTTAGACATAGGCTCCCGCACAATAGAGAAATTTGTTGCTGTTCCCAGTTTAAATATAACTGAACAGAGACAAAAGATCATGATGCCAACTATCTGTCTTTTTATTCTGTGTAATAATGCAGCAGTGCTCAATCTTTATCAACGAGCGGGTGACATCTTAACAAAGAAACTGCATCTCATGGAACATTTCACACATGCTTCACATGCGGAACAACCTGTAGGAAACACAGTAATTGGCTGAGGTGCAAAGTAATGGTAGGAGTGTGTTTAAAAAAATCTTATATCTTTTGAATGCTATCAGCTGCAAACCAGGAGACACAGTATGATATGAACAAGAAGTCATAGTTTGGTTTCATTGCTACAGAGGATCCCCAAAACTGACAGAGAGGACGTAAAGACTCATTGGTTATTTTGCTTGCAATTCTTTAAGCTCAGAGGATGCTTCATTGCAGCTCTGGCAATGCCCAGCCTCTTGCAGTTTTGAGATATCTGGGACAGTGCATAAAGGAGGTTTATGCTTATGCCTTGCAGTCTTAATGCCTTCAGTGAAGCTATAAAATTATATTATGGCACTATCCCCTTTAACGTAAAGTAGTTCCTTTTGCCAGGGGCATCCATTTAGTGTATTTTTAGAAAATACAGAGAGATTTACAGAAGACTGGACCATTGTGCCCTGAATTTTTGCATCACTGGAGAAAGATGCAGAAGTTTTTTTAAATGAGGAAACCACAAAGAGAATGGTAAGACGCAAAAAGCATGGCAAGAGTTCATTACAAAGCCATAATGCATTTATAGCATTTTCAGTGAGACTGCATTTTCCAGGCTATTTTATGAGGAGCAGAAAGGAAGCAGAGGGGAGAAAAAACCCCAAATAATTCACAGAGGACTCCAGAAGAGGCAGAGCTACTATCAAGAGGAAGGGATAAAATGAAATGGCTCCAAACAAGTGGTTACAAAACTGGAGAAAGTGAACTTAACTCGCCCAATTAATTTTGCTGACGACAGAAGTAAAAGGCTCTGGATTTTACATGAAATCTTTACGTAACAAAAGCACAGACCTTCAAGCTCAGATACAGGAAGACTGTTAAGAAGTTTTACTTGGAAGCTTTTGTTTTTAGAAACTTAAGTTACAGTATTGTTTATAAGCAGTGAAAAGGAAAAAATGTTTTCCTTGTATATATATATGCTTTTTTCTACAGTGAACGTGTATTTCTTTCTACAGTGTCCAGTGATGTATTTCATTTTATTTGCCTGCAGTTCTCAGTGTTAGGCTTCCTAACTGTCTTTTAGCTCCCATTAATCTGGCTGTGTGTTGTAGTTGTAATAAATGGAACTCACAGACCTTGGTGTTGTCCACCTCAGATAACATGATCCTATTAAATCTAATCCAAGTTAACTGGAGGAGAGCCCCTTGGCCCTTGATACTTACATGGACAAGAGAGAGATTGGCGCTAGCAATACCAATGTGGTTTACTCTGGAGAGGAAATCTTCTGCTCTCCTTATGTAATTGATTTGGGATTCAGATGAGTCATTATGGCAATCTGAACACACTGTTAAAGAGGGTGGGTTTTTAGCCATGCACTCTCAGTGTATTGAACACTGTATTAGATCTTTTTTCATTAAACTTTTCAAAACTTTCCTCAGAAGCTTAAATTTCAACAGGTACAAACCATATAGCAAAATCTTGCCAGCAGACATTAACATATGCATTTCTTTGGTTATTACTTCTAATTTTAAGGTGAATGAAGCAAAATGCACGCTGTAATACCTTTGCACCCTTGAGCACAAGTGATGAGTAATAATGCAGGCTTAGAAAGGATGACTGGAGTTGAGAGTTTTTTACCATTGAAAATATTAGTATTACTTAAAGGCTTGAATAGCAAATAGTAAAGATGACAAAATAACAAAAATTACAAATTTGTTATTAAAAATAACAAATTACAGGGAAAGCCTCTCCTGTGGGAGTTATTTACTTTTGTTCTAACATGGAAATTGATAGATACAGCAGGCCATCTGAAATGATATAGGCCAAGGAGGTAAATAATCCATGGAAGTTACTGCCAAATGGTAACACTTGGATGATGAAAGCCTTGGGAATAGTACTTATAACAATAAAAAAACCCATGACATGGTGTTTACCCAAGGCTCACATTGCTATTTATTCACATAACATTTCATCTTACTAAAAGATTTAGTCAGTTCTGGTCTGCTATAAAATGTATTAGGGGAATTGTTTACTTTGACTTTAACAAAGATCTTTTCCGGTGAACCTGAAGAGAAGGAATCTTTACAATTGAAATTAAGTCTACCATTCATGACTTGAAATGCTTGAAAATTCAGGCTCCTGTTTTCCAGAAGATGTTTCCCATGTGAGAAAATTCAGAATATTCTAAGCACAGAACAGACAATGCAAGAAATATAGTTCAGTGTCCACATGGATTTCTTCAATAATAAGAATTCTTCATCAGACTAATCTAAACAGGACAACTTCTTTCTTCCTGTGAAGACTATCCACTGGCTCTTCAGGATCAAAAAGCTTTTTACTAAGCGTTTATCAGCCGATATAGATTTAACTATGTTAAAGTACAAAACCTGAAACTCTAGTTGGCTTTTATTGATTGTCCCAACAATGTGTGACAGCCTAACTCTATGGAAGCAATACAACTGAAGAAACAGGGGGGCAGACCCAACAACCAAGAACCTTAAAAGCCAGAGAGACTTTTCTACTTTTTTGTTATGCATTAGGATTGTACTGGAATTAATACTTACTAATCATGACAACTTACATTTACTCAAGTCTTTATACATTTTTCATTTCTTCTTGTCAGCATTAAAACTACTTCTGATAAAATAAAATCAGATGGAAGGGAACTGAAATCCAGGACTGGCTCCAGGTTGTGACGCAAAAATCTTTGCCATGTTTGCTTTTCCTGAGGCGGAAAGGGAAGAAGGAAAAGGCTTTTTTGTGACTAGGAAAAATCTGCTTCAGAGAGCAGTCTGGTGGGCATGAGATACGAAATGTTACTAGAGAACTGCTTGATAAAGTTTAACTGTTCTTCCTTTCTCCTTGTGGAAATTTTCAGTGCCAACTAAAGCCGGTAGATCAATTGAGTATTTCCACAGTTTTGGTCACCTGAATATTTGACAATCTACTTCAAAGGCAAGGGGCTTTACGCATAGAAAGGATTCAGTTGTGGCTATCTGAAAAGATGATTTCCAAACCCCACCACCTTCAGGCCGATGGGTGTTGCTGTCCCATGTGGCAGGCAGCCATACAGGAGAAGCTGTTTCTGCAGAGCATCTCCAGAGAGGGGGCTCTGCCAGTCCT
Source organism: Balaeniceps rex (assembly GCA_013401315.1). Classification (NCBI taxonomy): domain Eukaryota; kingdom Metazoa; phylum Chordata; class Aves; order Pelecaniformes; family Balaenicipitidae; genus Balaeniceps; species Balaeniceps rex. Next base: position 5,225 of record VYZW01019338.1, on the reverse strand, counting down.
CTGCTCCCTCAGAGGCCTCAACCCTGGCACGCTTTCACTGCATCCCATTCACTCCAAAACTAGCTCTACAACTAAGAAAACTCCACATGGACATAGATTTGCCTGTAGCAGAGTTGCCATAAAAGAAAAAACAACACAGGATTTGGTGTGAACAGCTTTATGACACTTTTGCCACCCTGCAAAGCTGCAAAGGACTGAAAAGCTGCAAAAATTTGATAAGGGATTAATGACCAAAGCCATTTGGTCTGGCATCTTCTTCTACTAATCCAGCTAGCACCTCATTCCAAACACACTGAGGACACGCTGCTGCGCCTTGAGCAAGAAGGCAGTGGAAAGTGGGAGCAAACATTGCATTAGGTGGGAAGGAGGGTTTGTTTGCATCACTGTCTAGTCCCGCCTAGGACCAGCCTAGGAATTTTGCAAAAGAGGGATGGTATCAGAGAATTAAAAAAAAACCAAATGTAACTATCAAAATGCTGCTTCTGAATGATAGTGGAAGAAGCAGCCATGTCAAGTCTATTCAGTTATTCAGTCCAGCCCTGTATTCAGAAGATTAAAGCAAGCTGGGTCCCCTGCCCTCCACCACGGGTTGTGATCAGGTACGAAGTAAAGATTTGAATGTCAAAGAAAACAGTTTTGCTGGTTTAGTCCTGCAATTCATGCTACATAACTGTAGCAAGTGCAACTGCTGTTCCTAATATAACTTGTCTTTATTTAATCAGAAAAAAAAAAACCAAACCCTATGGAGGAGACTTTCTGGCTCTGAAGAGTACAAGAAAAATTACTCTCTTTCTGAGGTTTTTATATAACCAAATTCTAATAAGCAGAAATGATGGACTCCTGCTTATTCAGGCAAATCAGCTTCTTAAAGCTACAGAAATATTTGCATAAAGCAAGCAGGATTTAGCAGCCTGTAAAAAGCACAAAAAAGAAACACCAGGTTAAAATAACCAAACAAGAAAATGGATGGTTTTAAGAACATACTGCATTTATTTGGCCCCAGAATTCCTAGCATTGTAACAAGCTCCCAGAGTTTCACTCCTTAAAGTGCTTCAAACTCCATTTATATTATTATTATTACATTTAACATTAATGTACATTTCTGTATAAACATCAATCCAAAGAGATTTATATTTTTATAAAATTATTTATATTAGTGGATCAAATTTGCTCTCAAGATGACCAGCATTAAGGCAAATTTCCAAAATTAAGACACTGGAGTTACTCAAGTCTGTGCTGTTGTGGGTGAGAGCAGAATTTGGCCCAGTAGGGTATATACAATTATATTTTCTGCATATATTTCAAAAGGCACAACGGATTACCTTGGAAATCAATAACATTTAAAAGGGAGTTTATCAAGCAAATGCTTTTAATTTGCTTTGGCGCAGTCCACATCCAGAGGATGCATTTGCTCACCAGCTGTTCTGAATAACCAGCCTGATGACAGTGACACGGTGATCAGCAAAAGGGGCTCCCACGTTGCATGAATTCACACAGTACTTCAGCAGACCCAGCTTGATGTGTGTACATGTACTGTAACAGCAAAGTTACTTCGCTGGGCACCCATGCAAACTCACTACACCATGAACCTCTGAAATTCTCCTGGTAGAGACATGTTTGTCATTGATATTAATATTCCGAAGACAGCCAAAAAATGGGTCTTTAACTGGAAGCCACAGTGTGTCCAAATTTGCTACAAAAAACAAGGTAGAAAGATCAAGTTAATAAAATAAGAATGATTTTAAAGAACATTAACTACTGCAAGGCTTTCAAAAGAGGGGGGATGATATAAGGCTACATGCATGAACAGGACATTTGTTTTGGAAACAAAAAAAAGCCAGTAGACACATGAAAAAATAAGAAGCAATAATATTACCTGGAATTTTGCCGAAGTAGAGTGGCTGATGAACACGTCTAGGAAGAGAGGGTGGAAGTCCAGTGGTATAGTTACTCTGTGTGCCTACCTCTAGCTGCACCACGTTCTCCTTTTGAGAGACTGCAAAGAAGCAGGTAAATGAGTACTCTTTCTCAACCCTATTAAAGAATCAACTAGATATGGTACTATTTTTAAATAGCATCTGTCTTGAAATTTAACTCGTAGGAAAAATAGATTTTATTTTAATTCAAAGTCAGATTGACACATCTAGGTACTCTGGGGCTAAATACAGCCCAAAAAACCCTGTCTTATGTAAAGCTTTGAATTAACACAAGACACTTATATTGTTTTAAAGAGTATTCTCAGAATAAAGAGAAGTGAAATGATTAATAAAAATCTGGAACTGCAATGCTCTGTGCCCACCGCCCTTTCAAAGTTTCAGAAGAACTGGTATGATACAACGTACCTGCAATAGTATGCCACTGTCCATTAGACAGAGGTTGCTCAGGTGTGACTGATGTCTGGAATTCTCCAGCACCACTGTTTCCAGCAGCAATGACCTGTAAAAAAGTTATCTTTTAAGTTACCGTGGCAAAGAAAAGAGCAACAGAAAAATACAGCACTTAAAGTATTTACTGAACTTGTGATGGCTGGGTTTCACCTAGTTTTAAGAGTCACAGTCATTGTATACATATTTCAGAAATTATCCTCTCCAAGAGGAAAGTAAATTTCCCTAATAGAATCCCAGGAGAGGATATTTGACAAATTTTACAAGCATAAATACATACCTTTGTCTCTTCCCCTCAATCTTACAAAATCATGTTAATTCTTTTGACATAATCTCTCTGAGACAAGGTCTTTCCTACTAGGCCTTCCTTTCCTTTCCCAAAGCAGTCATCTACATGCTTGGCATCTCCTGAGAGAATCTCTGCAATATATTTCTCTGGCCTTTCACACAATTTTGGACTACTCGTAATTCACTCACGAAGCTTGCAGTCTGACTATTTACAATGCCATTTTGAACAAGCACCTGCTTGTGCTTTGTCACATCTTGCTTCTCATTCTTCGTGAGTGCATTATTTTTTTTCGACATCTTCCTTTCAAACTCTCTTTTGGTGTGATGGTTACAACAAACTCGGTAATGGTCAGGCATCTGATATGCTGAGTCCACTTCCTATCAGGCTGATTGATGGTGTCCCATTGACCTTTTATTCCTTCCTGTTGCATCCTGTCCACACTGACAGCCAGCATGAATCTAAGTTATTGCTGAAAAAAGTGGTCAATCTTGCCCTTAAGGAGTCCCCAGCTGTTGATGTCCTTGCTTCCATGTGCTAGTTGTGTCCTGAACCAGATCAGTGGTCTGGGGGAAACTAACTGACGACAAAAAGATAAATAATAAAAAAAAGTTCCCTAATTTGGGAAGAGAAGAACAAAGCTGAACTTTCTGAAGTTAGGTAGACTCATGCTGGTTTAAACCATGCCATGAGACAGCAGGTTTTGTGGAGCACTGGCATCTTTCTATTTGATGTCTCTCCAGCAGCAACCACAGTCCAATACTTACATTCTGAAGCTGTTCCATTATGAAAAAGCAACAGTGATAACAATCACCACCATGACACACTCATCAACTAGAGGAGAAGATGCTAATAAAAAGCAAGACTGCTCAAGTTCTATAACAGACGTGGTTACAGAGCTGCATCAGTACAGCCACATGATGACTGACATAGGGGTGGGAATAAGCCATGGAGTTCTGTAGCCTCTGGCCAAAACCCCAGTGGGTTTTTGCAAAGGCTCAGAAACCTGAGAAAATTAAGACTGTGCCCTACTGCTTACCACTGTGAAGAAAGTATGTGCAAGCTAGTGTGCACAAAATGGAAGCTGCTAATGTAGGCACAGAGACAGGTTAAATGCTCAGTTTTCCTTGTGATGGTTTTAAACAACTCTGAGGAAGTTGTTTAACATTTTACCCATAGGCAAATGTTGTAACACATAAGTCCAGAGTTCAAGGTCAGAATTCCCCCTGCAGAATGAGGGCAATGCAGCTGAAATGGAAACACAGACTGTACTTAACCTTTCCTCCTTCCATGTAAATAGTCAAGTAGTTGTCTTGCTTGCTTCCAGCATGGAGGAGTATACCTGTTGAAGTCCTTGGTCGAATGGTAAATACAATCCTAAAATCCAAGCCCATCAGCAAATTAC
>VYZW01019335.1:0-10365 GCA_013401315.1 Balaeniceps rex | reverse complement strand
TTTCTTTTAGTAGGCACAACCCACTCACTATGTAGCAAGAACTGGGCAGGGACAGTCATTATTCCTGGGCTGCCTAATCTTGGAGATAACATTCTAGGTAGACATTTTGCTTGAATCACTACAGATGCACTTGCACCTTCCTCCTCTCCTCTCCTCTCCTCTCCTCTCCTCTCCTTTTCAGAAGAGCTTTTACGTGCATTTTTGCAGGTCCCTCAGACAGATACTTGAGGACAGTCTTTATAAGCAGGTCCTAACACNTCCCCCTGGCTTCAAAAACTGTCTTGCATTCTTTCCTTGATTGTATTTAAAAGCACATTTTTCTACACTTTGCAGCCTATGTGCTGAAGCATGTCAACACATATTGTTATATACTTCTGTAGTTACTTTACTGCTATATCATATCTCGAGTGTATTTTCTATTCCTGTTGCTACCTCTTTGACTTAATTTCTTCCCTGACTTGAATTTACCTTACAGAATACAATTTCAAGATTTTTTTAAAGACCTGAAGAATATTTGGTTCGTTTTAGTTTTCACAGATATAATTACAAGGTAGTTTACAAATAAACATAATTTTGATGTACAGTAGCTGCCTTTTTTTTCCCCTAGTATCCCAGGGGATGAAAGCAGAATTTTAAAGATAAAAGTGAATTTAGAAATCTAATGAAAGTGGGTTTAATATCTTAGATTTTGCCATAAGCTTTGCTATATAACCATGAAAATTGAGTGTTTCTGCATGTGACAACTGTATTGTGTATTTTCCCCTCTTCGATAATGTGCTTTCTCCTACTTCAAAGAATCTTAAAATAATTGGACTTGTGTTATATGTAGGAAACCAGGGTAAAATTAATTGAAATTTATGTTAATTTTATTATTTTCTTAATTGCTGCAAATGTGGGTCAACACTACCATGGACTTCATATGGATTTTAATAGAGCTGTGAATTCTAAGATATTTTTGGATTTGCTTCAAGCATTAAGTTCTTAAAAAAATTAAATGATTGGATCTCATATCTGATGCCTTCCCAGTGAGAGCAGATTCTGAGTGGCCTTTTAGGAGCGCATATTCACTTTAAGAGTGTACAAGACATGTATGGCTTGCTGTTCTAATGTAGAAACTTAAATTGTGTTTTCTAACAGACTTACCTAGCTTCAGAAGAATAGTGTTACACATAAAGAAACAGAAGGCATGGTTCATTTGTTAGCATAAAGGTGTCTAGTGTCATTTCCTTAGGGTGCTCTGTGTGATATCCAGTTGCTGGTGTAGAAGCTCAGAGATTGCCCTTAAGTCCTGTGTCACACCTCTCAGCTCTGTGTGAAAGCTTCTATTGCCTTAGGGCATCTGAAATGGCATTATCCATCTGTATCTAATGGAGATGAGAAGTTGTAAAGGAGATTTCAATTACTCCATGTAATGTGGGTAAATGTTCATGCAAGATACAAACAATAAATTAGATGTCATCAATAACTGTTGCTTGGAAAAAAAAATCAGACAACCACAAGAAGATAATTTTTTTTTCCTAGCTGTGCATAAGGATGAGATACAGTGTCATAAAAAAATAATGTGTAATAATGACCACAGAAATACTCTGGTTTACCCAGAAGTAAAATTCTCAGAGGAGAAAAAGGGTGAGACCTTCAACAGTGAAGTATAAAGTCAATAGAGAAAGTTACAGAAAAATGGTGTGGTTATTTTAAAGGAAAATGAAAAAAAGTGGCTAAAAGAGTAAAACATTTGCATGTAGCATGAAAAATTTTCAAGGATATTTTTAAATATTTTTTTCAGAAAAAAGATCTTTTAAAAATAAATATTTATTCAGAATAATGTGGGGGTTTGCCCAAGAATGAACTTAAAGTAGATAAATAAAAAAACAATAGAATAGATCAGGAAAAAAGCATCAAAGGTTAATTATCAGGGAAAGGTAGCTATCTAAAAAATATATGTTTCAAAAAGAAAAAGATGTATTCAAATGAAGAGAGCATGAACTCTAGCACTGTAAATGTTTATCTTCAGCAATCTATGCACTATTACCTCTTTTACACTTCATATATGTACCTCAGTAAAGCAGATGTTAAAAGATTTTGAGAAATATCATGTCAAAACTACTGATAATTTGTATGAGAAGGAAGAAAACTCTCAAGGATTCCATACCGCTTAAAAATGACCAAGGTGCAAAAGGAATTAAAAAAGGGCGGTCCCATTGCAAGACAGTGTTCAAAGAATTCACATATGAAATTGTGGATGTACTAATTAATATAAAAACTATGACTTCAGGTGGCTTAAGTAGCAGAAGTAGAAAGCAGTAAGTTTATTAGTATTTTTAAAGGATTCCAGACATGATATAAGGTACAGTCTGTAATTCCAAGTAATAGAAACTTTAGTAAAGAATATGCTTTTTACATATTCTTTAGCTGTACATATGCTTTAGCTGTGAAAAAAGTAAGTCTAGAAATTTTTGGAGCTTCTTATAGGACATAAGAGGACACATAAGAGAAAAACAGCAAAAACTGTAACTACTAGAACCACATGCCAGTCAGCCTCACCTCCATCCCTGGGGAAGGTAATGGAGCAAAGAGTTTTGGAAACCATTTCCAAACATGTTAAGGACAAGAAGGTGATTGGAACTGGTGAGACACATCTGGAATGCTGGCTCCAGGGTTCCCCAGTACAAAGGAGACATGCACATACTGGAGAGAGTCCACTGAAGATGAATTAGAGTGCGAAACATCTCTCCTATGAAGAGAGGCTGGGACTCTTGGGCCTGGAGAAGAGAAGGCTCAGGGGGATCAATGTGTATAAATTCCTGATGGGAAGGTGTAAAGAAGACAGAACTAGACTCTTCTCAGAGATAACCAGTCACAGGACAAGAGGCAATGGGCACAAACTGAAATAAGGGAAATTTGGTTTCAATATAAGAAAATATTTTTGTTTTTCTCACTTGTCCATGCTCCTCTAGGCCTTAAGGCTGATTACATCTCTCTGAAGCAGAGATATGGTGGGGTGTCACAGTGAGTTGTCAACATCCCAAGTTCTCTGTAGGAGGGGAGTTTGATGTTCCTTTAAAGTCTGAAAGCTGCACTGTAGCCTCCACCATCTGCTATTACGCAGTGACTTTCTCACTGGGTTTCTCACGCCTTTACTGTATGTGGTATTCACAGAGCTTCAGCTATAGCATGGTAGGGGCAATAGTCATTTGACCACTAGAGAACAGCTAAAACCAGGTCAGGCCAAGGCAAACACTGACAAGCTGTCCTGGTTTTAGCTGGGTTAGAGTTAATTTTCTTCCTAGTAGCTGGCATAGTGCTGTGTTTTGGATTTAGTAGGAGAAGAATGCTGATAACACACTGATGTTTTAGTTGTTGCTAAGTAGTGCTTACCCTAGTCAAGGACTTTCTTTTTCAGCTTCCCATGCTCTGCCAGGTGCACAAGAAGCTGGGAGGGGGCACAGCCAAGATAGTCGATCCAAACTGATCAAAGGGCTATTCCATACCATATGACGTCATGCTCAGTATATAAACCGAGGGGAGTTGGCCAGGGGGCAGTGATCGCTGCTCGGGGACTGGCTGGGTGTCAGTCAGCGGGTGGTGAGCGGTTGCATCACTTGGGTTTTTTTCCCTGGGTTTTGTTTGTCTCTCTTGTGCTGCTTTTCATTGCAATTTTTATTACTACTACTATTATTATTATTATTTTATTCAATTATTAAACTGTTCTTATCTCAACCCACGAGTTTTCTTACTCTTGCCCTTCCGATTCTCTCCCCCATCCCACTGCGGGGGGGAGGGTGAGCGAGCGGCTGTGCGGTGCTTGGTTGCTGACTGGGGCTCGACACGAGCCCTTAGAGACAGCGCTGTCTTGTAAGTACAAAGTCTTGGTCCTTTATTATTAATGGCAAAAATAATATTTACTCTTTGCTTACTTCACCCTGTTTCTTACTCTCTTTCCCTAAACATTCAGTACTGCCATAGGTGGAACTTAGATCTTAGGCTCTTAAGATGCTCGATTTGTTGAGGTGAGGAAGGTCTTGTACAAGGTGATAGTCTGCTCAGGGTTTGTGCAACTTATCCCTCAGGATTGCCCTCCAGAAGAGAGAGTTTTCTAAGCAGAAGGATCTCAAAAACTACTTACTTAAGAGGCATAAATGTCAAACCAAGGCTTGAAGCAGATCAACAGAGTCTGAATAGCAGATTGATCTTTTTCACCAACTGTGTGTGCCTGAGATTTGAAAGGGTCTGCCCTTCCCCTTACTCTGATTATTCCTGCTATTCTCCCTGTCTTTAAAGTCTATGGTCTGGTGCACACTGTATCTTGATACCTAATTTACAAGCTACAAACTGATACAGCAATAAGGCTTGTGATCTGAAGCCAGGAGGTGGTATTTCTGTACATCTTAACATAAGAAAGTTGAGCAGAAAGGCTAGTTCCTATTGCTGTACTTGGCATTATGAGTTAGTTTAGGGGTGCTTGTTCTTAGTGTTTATCATAAAGGGTTTAAAAACAAAGAGGAAATTTATGGGTTATTTTTCAGAAGCTTAATTGTCCTGAGTTTTGTTTAAAGCATTTCAGAGCCAAAATTTGCCATAAAGAGTGGGTTCTTCGGCAGAGACCAAGGGTACTGGAGTATAAATAGCCTCACAAAAACAAAACTTGGTTTCTCTACAATGAAACAGATTGAAATGGTTGTCTTAAAAATAGTTACATAATAAAAAAGTGACATTACATTTAGATCTGAAAGAATTTTCTTTGATTTATTGTTTTGATGTTTTTTTTTCTCTTTTCCTTGTTATTTTTCCTTTCTGTTTTGTTTGATATTTCTTGCTAAGTAGTAGTTTCATATGTCTAGGCACTACTTCTGCTGAAGTGGATCTGAAAGCTATTACAAAGCTGAGCACAAGTCAATATCATACTGTTGTGGAAAAAGGAAAGATCTGTTTTGTGTCTTCAAAAAGTGTAGCCTGTAAGATGGATAAAATAAATTTTCTGCTCTCCTCTGCACTCCTAAACGTCAGATGAACTAGATTTGAGCACGGTACATCTGGAAAGATGGGGGCTAATTCAAGAAAATCCATATCAGAAAAACAAGAATGGTTAGAGATCAGGTTAATGTGACCTCAAATTTAGGACAGTTTGTACTAAGGTGATATGCTAATATTCAAATATGTAAAAAAAATCTTAAAAAAGAAGGCAATAATTGACTTCCTATATCTACAATAAAACAAGAAATAAATGGATCTGAATTGCAGCAAGGAAAATTCAGGACAGATATTAGGAAAAGCTTCACTGTGATATGAAGATGAACATAGCCTGCCTGGGGTGCTCCTTGCATAAGGTGCACAGTAGGTATGCTATGCTTGCTCTTGTACCTTACTGAGCTTGACCTTGCTTTGCTTTCCTGGTTTGAGCTCTAATCTGCCTTTTCATTACAGGCTTGCATGGCAGTCCGTTGACTAAAACTGGTTACCATCACTGGACCTACACTGTTCTTCTTGTTAGGGTGCTGTGGAGGGGTCATTGTCCTGCCTGCCTTGCTGTCACCCCAAGCTTATGTCTCGTTACAGTTCAACCCTGACATCTCCATTGCAGGAAGTCCTTAAGAACAAGATAAAAAACTCTTGCAAAAATGATGCAGATGGAGCTAAGCGTGTTTTGGGGCAGGAAGATAGGTTACATAAACCCTTTTAAACCTTTATAGTTTTGCATTTGTGATTATAGTACAGGCCATTCTTACAATGACTTCTATATATGTTTGACGTTTTTCTTATTTACAGGTATTCCGTGTGATTATGTTTCAGATTATTAAAGGATTTATTTTTTTAATTGCTATTATTGATACAGTGTCTATTATACATATCAAATAGTTTGCATTCGATTTCTCTTTTGTATTTTATACAGATATCTATTGCCAGCTAAAGAATCAGATCCCTGTATGTTCCAAAGAATTATAAAATTTACTGTCAGGGAGAGGAAAGAGAAAGGATTAAAGAACAACTGCATATGCCAGGCATCCAACAGTGAAACTCTCTGGGGAGTTAACATTACAAAAGATACCCCTATTCTAACAAGTTGCTTTATGTTCATGCTTTGTAGAAGAAGGTATTAGAGAGAGATAAAAGAATATATTTCTTTTTTGTGCAGCTTTTTAAAATACAAAGTCATCACATCCCATCGCTACACTGCACAGTAATTGGTCTAAGATAAGATAAAACAAGGACTTGCTAACGTTATGTGGGGAAAAATGAATCTTCTTTACATTGCAACTCTAGGCATTCCTATCTAGATGGCCAAGGTAAAAGACAATGGGAAGTCTTAGATTTAAAGAAGTTTTAAAAACAACTCAGAAATTGGCAGTCGTGATTACCCTAATGACTCCACCATGACAAGTTTATTTGCTTAGTCACTAGAAAATAGTCAGAGCATAAGCAGACAAAGAAAACATTTTCAGTCTTTTCACCTGTTTTCTAGTGTGACCCAGATACTCTTTCACATTGTCTGGTTTCTTATAAATGCTCAAAGGATCTTTGTTGATTCTAATTATGTGCTGAGTGCTAGCAGAAACTGTCAGACTTAGCAGCAACATTTAAAACCAGCAATGAGTATTTTTTTAATATTTCATTGACTGTACCTTATGATTGTGCAACTGAAGAATACTTAAGTTCCTTTCCTAAAACTTGTAAATAGACTGAAAAATCTATTTTTATGTATCTGGTTTCTGTATTTGTAGATAGATATTTGTATGTAATTGCTACTGTAGGCCCTTCATGGATCTATTTTACAGTAGCATTTCTCCCTCTGATTAATTAATTCATGATTTTTGTGAAAAAGTTTTTCTTCTGTTTCCTATATTTGAAGTTTATATTTTAGCTGAATTTTTACTATCTCCAAGAATGGAGAATCATAGCCTTTCTGGGCAACCTGTCCAGTGCTGCAATAATGAAAATAAAAAAAATAATCTCTGTAGTTAATCTGGTTTTCCCTTGTTGCAACCTGTGTCCATTTCCTCTCATTCTATCCCTGTATACCTCTGAGAAGAGTCTGGCTCCATCTTCTGTATACTGTGCTGTTAGGTACTTGAAGATAGCAGTAAAATCTCCCTTTAGTTAGCTCCTACTAAGTCTAAACCCATTTTTCTCATCTTCTCTTCACATGGTGTAGTGAGCAGTGGCAAACAGGACAATGGAAACAAGATCAAAATGTGATGAGCCTTGGTACAACCTGTGGATCAACAAGTGACAGGAGAACAATACCTGAAACTGTGAGAAAGGTGCACTGTGATATCACCATGGGCTGATCTGATTAGTGGCTGGTGCAGGCAACCCTTAAGGATAGTTAGGACGGGCCACCTGCTCCAGCCACCCCTGCCCAGAACCCTCCTGCTCAGCTGATAGAACCCATCCCAGTGCCCTGTGGACCTGGCGTCTCTGCCCAGGATGAGGAACATGGCTGACACTTTTCCCTTTGCAGGTTCAACCAGCAGTGAAGCTGAGCACATATCCCAGACACTCCCCCCGCCCCCGAGAGGACACTGACATGGCTGGTCACACAGACAGCCACAGACAGCCAGCCACAGACAAGGCGCCACCTCCAGCAGCACCCACATTCAGGACTCACACCAGACACAGGCACAGACAGCCACATCCCCTCCTCCTCTTGGGCTGGAAGAGGCAGAAGGTCACTAGTGCAGCACACACACCACACTCTACAGGTTCACAAGCCCACACACATTCATGGATCCCTCCAGTACTGGCACGGCCCCTCTGCCCATCTGGCACCCCTGCCCAGTTTCCAGCACCCTTACCTGCCCCACAGGTCCCCGACTTGCCAGCTGGTCCAGCTGGGTGCTTGCTGCAAACATGCAGCACTCACACACTCATCCCACAGGCACTCCACACTCATGGGTCCCCCCAAATACCAGCATGGACCCTCCACCTGATACCCCTGCCCAGACCTAAGGTGATCAGGCACAGGGCTCAGACAGGCAAGTGTACTGACTGGCCCTGTTTTACACCTGACTGGCCCCTTTTATATCTTTTCTGCCCATTTCCCCACTTTTTTCCTCTCTGCTCCCTCTTCCCTTGCCTCCTTTATCATTTGTTCCTCAGTTTTGTGTCCCTGTATGTTCTTGTTTGTGGCCTCCTCCTCCTCTTTTTTTTTTTTTTTAATTGCAAAGGCCCTTGACCAGGTATTCTTTGAGTCTGCTCTCAGCTGCTCTCACATACCCTTACAGTATCTAGCTGTAAAGACCCACAGCAGTAGGGACTGGGGGAACACTGTTAAGCAGATATCCAAACTGCATAGTGCCATGTCACTGAGTCGATAACTATAGTGGGTCTCCATTGATGTGTGTGCATGAGTTATGGGAGAAGCTTTTCCCTGACAGCCTATCTTTTGCTTTCTCTGCTTGATAAATTGAACTCAGCAGTGTTTCTTTTTCCTCCAGTGACACATCCTGTTCTCCAACCCCTTGGTAGCCCTCCACTTGACTCAATTCCAGCATGTCAAAGTCTTCCTTGTACTGCACACCTAAGAGTGCAGGGGACAGTACTTGAGGTGCCAGCCAGTGGCAGCTGGCTTCAGTCTTGCTAATACAGTCCGGCAGGTGATTTTCTTGCTTTCTTTGCTGTAAGGGCCCATTGATGACCCATGTTTAGCTTCTTGTCCTGCACAACCCTATGCCTTTTCCAGAAGCCTGCTTTCTAATCAGCAGAAGCCTAGCTTACAAGGTTGCACTGGAGTTATTCTGCCCAAGTGCAAGACTTTGCATTGCCTTTGTTGATGCCTTTGTTGAATTTAATGAAACTCCTCCAGCCTGTTGAGGTCCCTCTGAGTAGCAGCTCTCCCCATCATATGAACTTCTCCCTACAGCTGGTTATTGTCTGTGGACTTGTTGAGGCTTTCTGTCCCATATTCTAGGTCTTTAACAATATTAAATAGTCAACAGAGCTTATTTTCTCTTCCTAGAAGGCTATCAAATGGGCCAGGCATGATTTGGCCTTCCTACTTCTTTATCAGCTGCTCCTAATCACCTTCTTGTCTTTCATGTAACTGGACACGGCTTATATAGGGATCTGGCAGACTGATAGACTTTTAGTTCCCTAAGATTTTCTTCTTACGCTTCTTAAAGAAAAGAGTAGAGATTTGTCTGTTTAAATACTTGTCTGTTCATACTTACAATAATGTAAAGGCAAACTACTGCAGCTGCAGTGAACAACTATGGAATAATTTCCATACAATATCCTGTCCACAATAATGGATGTGATGTATAGGAACAAAAATAATTCAGCTTCTCTAAGATAGTGTTTTTCACCATGTTGCTTTTCATTTATGAAAACTGTAACAACTTCAAAGATCTGACATGCTTTTCTAGTTTTCTCTCATCATTAGCAGGCAGAATACTCTGTGTCTGTATAGCCACGTGACTTCTGCACTACACATGGGGAAGGAGCTCTGTCCAGAGCTCTTCTTTTGGGATGACATTGGTTTCAGCCTTTTTTAACTCCACATCATCAGTAATCAACATTACCTCTGCTCACACTACCATCAGCAAGAGCATAACAACCTTCAGAGTGTTCCAGAGCGCTATCATATTCCTGACAGAACAAATTTACAATAAACCATAATCAGCAAAGACACTGGTCAGAATTCATTCTCACTTATACTGGTGAAAATCCAAAGCCAGCTGAACTTAGTTAAAATGTTATCAGCTGACACAGAACTGAGTTTTCAGATGGTAGCAGAATTTGTGAGTTTGAACCCTGAAGTATAATTTTTTGAGTTTATGTTGGTATATCTGAAATATTACTGACCTTTGCCAGTCTAGCTGATGCTTGGCAGTGTCTGTCCAGTAGCTCATACAGCACTGTGTTTAATTATGATTATGAATTTTGATGATAGTATGAAATGTTTCTTTCTCTCACTTAAAAAAAAAAATGGGTAGGTAAAATACACATGGATCTAAAATCTAAGAAATACAAAGTAAAGAGAAAAGTTTCGGCTTAAGGGTTACTGTGAGCCTGACCCCATATTAGCTTTACACTTCAAATCACATAAAGAGAGCACTTAATTCAGAACAAATACATAAAATTAATGAAGTCCAGCAATCATTAATCCTATTAGAAAGAAGTGGTTTAGTAAGCACTTTAAGGTTTTCTGTTTCTTTTAAATCCTTAGCAAATTTTAATATTAATTTCTATATGCAGTACAAAGCCCCAGAATTTTTCTGTGGACATATATATGTATCTATGTGTCTGTCTGATTATGAAAAGTAATTGAGAGTTTGAGGCATGAATAGAATGCCTCCAGAGCATCCTCCTTCATAAAAGTTTCAGCAATTTTGCTTTATTATTATTATTATTATTATTATTATTATTATT
>VYZW01019333.1:5520-19307 GCA_013401315.1 Balaeniceps rex | reverse complement strand
GTTTATCAAGAACCACAGAACAAAGCAATAGCAAAAAAAATTAGAAGAAATTAATGCACATAATTAGGAATTGTCATTCATGTTTTTAAACACTTTCATAGAACTTGTATGTATCTNAGGGACTTTAATGCTTACTTTGTTTGCAGAATGCTATATAAACCCTGCTAGTTACAGGCAAGAATATGGAAGTCGTTTTGTTCTATTAAATAAAGGAAACAAGGTTCTCATTTTAAAATTAATTCAATGAAAACTATTAAGTAGCTGGCTGTGAATGCTTTGGGAATTTATATACACACACACATATACATTTTTACCTGATACTAATTTCCCTCCCCCCTTACCTCTTAAACAAACACACTGTTAACCACATCGTTTCCAAGGAGCTCTGCATGGGAAGAGCTTGCAAGTCAAGACAGCATGGTAACATTCACTACCCAAACGCTGGAGCCTGACACTGTATCTTCCAGCTGGCACCAAAGGAGTATAAGCCAGAGGGTTTTCTCCCAACAGATGCAATTTGATCTCTCCCATAGTAATGCTAGTTTAATACTAATAGCTGCGGAGGAACAGCCACAGCCCTCTTGTCTCTTGGCAATATCAGCATCACTTGGGGAATTAGCCCAGAGCAGATTTTTGGCCAAAGCATGAGATCGGAGAGCTTGTCTGTGCTGGGTGTTTGCCTTGACTTCAGCTTCCCTTCACTGGTTTCAGGGCAACTGAGATTTTGTCCTGAGCTGAGAAAGACGTAACGGTCCCATGCTTTCTGCAGCCTGTTGTGAGCTTACGATACAAACCTAACTAAGCATTCTAACTGGTTTTTCTGGGAGGTTCTCAGCTTTCCAAGAGCAAAGGTGCTGGCTATAAAGTTATAATTTTCTTCTGTGAATACAGGCTTTCTCTTTTTATCCTCAACTGCTTCTTTAGTTTTCCTACTTAACACCAAGCAGGATGTGTCATAACATTATTCCTGAACATCCCCATAGTGACTGTGTGAGGCCACAAATGACGGGTTGTGTACCCAACTCACAAGGAGGTTGAGGGTTTGGGGAAAAGAGAGCTTCAGTTTAAATAAAACCAATTGTTTATCAAGAACCACAGAACAAAGCAATAGCAAAAAAAATTAGAAGAAATTAATGCACATAATTAGGAATTGTCATTCATGTTTTTAAACACTTTCATAGAACTTGTATGTATCTATGCCTCTTTGAGCTTCCAACAACGTATTTCTAATATGTCACAGCACAAGTCACACATCATAAAAGGCAATAATAACATGGCCAAAGTCAGAAATCCCTGCACCACTCACAGATACTCTATTGTGCAGCTTTTCACTCTCTAGAATGGTGCTTCCCATGTCTCCTCTATCTCTCAGAGCTGCATAGTAACTTCAGAGACAAATTCTGGCTTAAATTAAGATAGTTGTATCAGGATGAAATGTCCATGTCTTTGAAAACTATAAGGATAATGTATCAAATTTTTCAGCTGGCATGTTTTTTTCTACAGTTTCACTGCGGATTTACACTATCTAATGATCTGTTTATTCTCTGGATTGTGTATAGTCCACAATGGTTTAAATTGCTCATCTGCTTGCACTTAAGCATTTGGCCTCTATAAAAGACATGATAGGTAAGTGCAATGCAAATGTACTTTCCAACAATCAGTGCCACCCGGGTCAAAATTTCAGCTGGGTAAACGCAGTTCACCCACACATTTATGCTACCTTTAATAGAACCCTTTGGTGAGGACCTGTGGAAATCTCTAACAGGAATGTTAGTTTTTACTCTTGGTTTTATCTACAGGAGGTTTTAGCATAGCAATCTCCAGTGACGTATTTTGAAGCTCAGTCTGCTAAGCCACATGAATATCTTTAATGACAAAGCAGCAACCTCTCTACATAGTTGCATTAAAAGAAGCAGGATATACATCAGATTGGCTTGAACAAATGCAACATTTGGGTAACAGTGTAAAATTGTATTCAGCTCATCTGATCTCATGAGGTAGCTCATGAGTATTTCACGGGGACATCAACATCTGCAATCATAAGGTTTACAGTGGGAGATTAAGGCAAGGCTCTAGGTTATTTTGCTCTGTGCTGCTGGGGCACCTTGCCCTTGACACCAGAAACTTCCGCCTGGAGAATCCCCAAGAGTCATATATACATATGCACACTCAGACACAGTACCTCAGCAGAGATTGTCTATATTCTTACTGAGATATAGCTCAGGATCCAAATTAAATTGAATTAGCACATCCAGGGAAGCTTCCCAGAAACAATGATATACTTACCACAACAAAACCCAAGCATCTGGAAACTGGACTGGATCATTAAGACCATCAGGAATCTTTCACTATCCATAGGGTAAGCATGCTGTTCTTATCAAAGCTAAAATCATACAGAATATTAATGCGATGCTTTTTTTTCTGGAATAACCACATGTATTGCGGGTCAGAGTTAAACTTATGCAGAGTGACCTAGAATCTCACCATAACATATTTCTTCAGCACACAAGATAAATCAGTAGTTTAACTTCATGAAACAAAATGGCAGGGAGAAGCGAATAAAGGAGAAAGAACAAGGGAACTATTGTTAAGACCCTATAGCTATTCAGAGAAAGAAAAAGAAAATGCAAGCATGTTTTCTTAGGAAATAACAATAACAATTGTCTTTGTCAGCTAATTCCCTATTGGCTTTATTGGTCTCCAGTGGAAACTTAGATGAAGAGCAGGGTGCAGATGAACTCAGTGAGGGCCTGGCATGTGTTTGGGAAATCCAGCAGAAGGAAGGGAGGTAGTTGTTTGAGACACAGGAAAATAACCTAATGTGTGAAGGCACAATAGAGGGAACAAGGGGATAACAGGATTAGCGATAAAGACAAATGATCAGGGACGAAGCAAATTATCAACTTTCCTGAAGACAAAGCAAGAAGTATTATACCCAAAGCAGGGGAACATTGGAAGCAAACAGCAGGATTCATTCACGACATGATGTGATCTAATCACTGGGAGGAAATGCTGAAGATTTATCCCATCCATCATTTATCCACCCCCCCCAAAAAAAAAAATCACTAAAAAACAAGGGACAAGTCTTCCTGACTACAACAGAACCCAGATTTGCCTCAGTATAATCAGGGACAAAATCTGGACAGAGTGGACTGCATAAGTGAATAGGAGACAGGCTTGTCAGACGTGAAAACACCTTATTAGTAGAAGCTCAAACGAGAACATGAAGGTAGGTGTCATCACAGCTATCACGCACTAGAATTGTGCAAGACTGACATAAGAAAATAAAAGTATTGCTTTAGTGCGTATGCTTTGGAAATATTAAGGGACAAAAAACATGGAAATCTTCAATGCTGTTTTTAGAGCTGCTTTTCAGGGAGGAGCTGCCCTTTAAGTTTGAGTGACTAATGGCAACGAATGTAATCTGGTTTTTATTTGCAGTGCCAGGCTCATTTGGCTTGTGTAAAATGCAACCCTTTGTTTGGTAAACAAGCAAATTAAACTGGTGATCCAGAGAATCTTGGAAACTTTACTTAAATAAAGGAGCCTCTCTCTCTCAGAGTCATGGCTTAAAACCCGTTGGAAGGTGTGTTTCCAGATGTTTATCACAGGCTTTGCTGTCAAGATCAAATAGGTAATCTTTGCTAATATAGTCATGCCATATTAAAAATAGAAGTAGTGAATAAACATCTATTTATTCATAAAGCAACAGTGGCCTCAGGTTCTTGGTCAAGCCAGAACAGTGCTGCTCAATGTATTATAAATGAGTTAAAATACAGTTACATCATTGGAAATAGCCTCAAAAAAGACAAATATCTATACTAATGTTATGATGGGAAGACTAATACAAAAAAATAAGGAAATAGGGCAAGAGGAAAGAAAAATATGCACAGCAAGAACTGGATAAGCCCTCTACAATCTCAGCAAGTTTTTTGAAATCTTAGGAAAGATAAGCTAAGACATATGCTGAATTTCGGGGGAATATTCCACATGAGAGATTCCTCCTGGGCAATGAATAGGTCCATGCCAGCCAGGGCTACACACTGGCATCCCAAAAGGCAGGAGGCAGAACCACACATCAACCTGCTTCAGTTTAATTATGCCCATTTACTCACACTGTCAGCCTGCCCATTGCAGAAGTGTAAGTATTCCCCAGGATTCATTTGAAGCAGTAAGCTTCCCGTGTAACTGGGGCATACACCATTCCTTGTTGATAAAGCTGCCTGTCCTAAAAGCACCCAGAGACATAAACGCAAGTGCAGCTGCTCATGCCAGTAAGAGCAAATTGCTTTGTTCCCACCAGATCTCAGCATTCCTGGGCAGAGCAGAGGTTGCAGTAACAAAGCCTGCTGGTTTTAAATGTGTCCGCAGCTATTGCAAGGAGCCTCCTCATAGGCACTATTTCCAGACCATGGAAAATGCAATACTGAAAACAACACATTGATTCTCATGCTGCAGTTCTTCTAAAAGATAAATTATGCAAAAATGTCATCCTCTAGCTCCCTGGGCAGAGCTGCTGTTTAACATCTTAGACTGGGCTGCTTTCAGGTACTGACAGAATTTGGAAAATGCTTGCTGCAGAAACCAAAAGCTGAACAATACTGAGACACTCTAAGGACATCACGGGCCAAAATGCTTTGTTTTCCCCTTTCTGCAGAACTAAGGGAGCAGAAGCAGGATACCCTCTGCTGCATTATCAACAGACCACTGTGTTGAACTCCAGGCAGTTGCACATATTTAAATGGACAATGCGTGTTTAACGGAACCAGGGAAGATCTAATCTTGGCCCAGTGACACACAAGATGAAATAACCCATTCTTAAAGACCAAGGTTAGCTTGAGAAACTGGCAGTCAGAAAACACATCTTTCTATCTACAAACGGAATAAACTGTTAAGCAACCAGAGACATGATAAATCTAGAAGCTTTTGCCATTATTTTCACAGGCCTGCTTTTCACTGCAGGGCTGGAACTGACCCTGATTTATGCCCAAACAACACAAAGTCTGACAAATTGAAATACGCAAAATGAGATAAATTAAAGCAGGTTCCTTCTGTGTTGGAACACCTCTTCCATCTCTAGCGAGTAGCACAGTGGAGTACACATGTAAATCTATTTTATCTATTATTTCTTGTTGTGAGGTTAAGATCAAGACAGCAATAAACTCCATTCTGAATTGTTTTGATTTTGCTGGTTTAAACTTGATCCTCAACATTTGGATTTTTTTTTATTTGATTACACACACTCTTCTCAGAAAGGAATGCAGAGGGCTCTCTCCAGCTTTCAATTAGGATGATGGGATTACCTTGAATTTCATAACACTGCAGCAATGCCTTAAAGTGAGGATGGAGTAGCCCCTTTTGCCCCAACATCACCAGAGGTACATGTGATTTCTAAGAATCTACATATGCTAATGCTTGCTGTTTGGATATTAACTCTCAATGCAAAATCAGCAGCCAAAACACAAATTAGAGCTAGTGGTAAATCGACTCCTGATCTGTTTGGGACTGTGCAATGAGATCCCCCAGGAATTTGCTGTAATATTTTGGCTGCTCAGTCTGTTGCCTGCGTACATGGTCACAAGCAGACAGTAAGACCAACACCCTACTAATGAGCAAAATATGAAATACCATGATAGCTCAAGATAAACTCTACCACAAACTCATGCACTCATCGTTCTTTTTCCTTCCCAGACAAATCATCAGCTGTTAGGGGGAGGGAGGAATTTATACCTTTTTCATCTCCTGGATCTTCCCTAACCCAGCACATTGCCAACACCATGTTAACGGTTTTTGAATATGCCCCTGAAGAACAAAGATACTCCTTTTGCCAGATCCCAGTATTTACAAGCAAGCCCAAATCTGTGAGAAAATTCAATTGAACACAGATGGCAGGAAATTCCTCTAAAATGACAGTGGCCAAATTCAAACCACAAGACATGAAAATAACCCAACGTACTAGACATGAAGAACATATCTTATAGATTTTTCCTCATGCAATTCACAATCTGTGATTGATTACTGGGAAGACAGACTGCAGATTTATTGGACTTCTGTAGAACAAGTATTCCATTTGCAACAATTAAATCTTATGTGGTTGAAAATAGGTTGGAGGAACCAGTGGATGGCTCTGATACTGAGGAATGCATTTCTAGGTTGTCCGTAACACTGTAGCTCGTTTAATTTTGCACCAGACCCCACTGTGAACTGATTTGTTTAGTGTAATTAACAGGTCTGACTCAAAATTTTTGTCATTGTATCAGAAAACTAGACCTGGGAAATATTATTTGTGCTGCTATAATTCCTTTTCATTTTTTCAATGACAGATGCCAGTCTTTTTTGTGATTTAACAGCTAACTTAATCTTTATGTGCCCTTCAAAAAAAAAAAAAAAAGGGGGGCTACATATACGGCAATGTGCAGATGGAGCCTGGACAAACTCCAATGATGCCTCAAACTCAGATGAGGACAAAGCTGAAGCAGTCTTCCATGTCAGAGGGACTGACTACGTGTTGGTGGCTGGACTAAGCTAAATCCTGATTCACTGAAGCGTGAGGAGTTTATACTTTGCCGTGTGTCTGCTGTAAAACTCAAGTGGCAACCCAAGGACAGAAAGGTACAGTCTGGTATCAGGCAAATCCCAACAATCTGCATCACAGGAAATGAAATAGCCATCTTTCCTTTCGCTCTGCCTCAAATCCAGGTGACCACGGAATTCTGAAGGGCAGCATTCACACAACTTTACATTTCTGCTATCACTTCTGGTTTTGTTTTGTTCTAGCAAATTTTCAGGATTAATATGCTTTCTGTCAATACTCATGTGAACTACTTGCCCTCCAGTTATGAGTATTCTGGTTAGCCAACCAAGAGACAGAAATATTATCAAGCAGCTTACCAACACTAGGAAATACCTTCCTGAAGAGGGGGTGGGCAGAGTAGATCCTGTATACTAAATATGATTGCACAGGATGTATGTGAACTTCTGGATGAATTCTAGTCCCAGGCAGTTCAGACACACACAAAGGGCTAAACTGACCAATGTAATCATTCACCTGAAATGATCCATCCAGCCCTATTGTGCTTCCCTGAGCCCATGGAGTCCAAAACAACTTTCCTGGTATTCTTTTATACTTACAGCTTCTCTCTCTTCCTTCTCTATTCTCATGCCTAACCCCCCCCTTCCTTTCCATTGGTCTGCTGGCACCTCTCAGTTCAGAGTATCAAGGCAAACAAACTCCAAGCTTGGTCTGAATGTGGCAGCTTCTGGGGGAACAGGAGTATAATGAGAAACAAATAATAAATGACTCCCTCTCTCACAGAGATGTAGCAAGCCATCCAGGCACTACACAGCATCCCCTCTCCACAGAGCACTGCTGCATCTCAGTTACACCCTGCCTGGGATCTCAGAGTCACCAGCGCAGACCTGCAGCTCCTTTGCCATGCAGCAGCAGCCTATGAGGCTGAGGTGTATTTGTCCCCATTAGGTACCGCTCCTTTCACTATCCCTAGTACAGCTTTTCTCTCACCACCTAGAGGAACACAGCTCCTTCCCCTCAATTCCTAATATATCCCCCCTGCTAAGACAAGATAGGGCAGCAGAGACTCCAGGCTGGCCTTCATGGCACGCTATGTCTGCTTTCTGGATGCAGTGTGCGTTGTGCACACAGCAACAGACAGAAACTTGGCAGTCCCTTCGCTCGCTGCACCGACCCGCAAAGCCCTCCCCGGCCTCTTCCACTGCATATCCATTTGCTTTCATGGGAATTTTGCACGCGCATCAAACGGAAAACAGAGATCCTGGCTGAGGCCTGCAAAGAATACTCGCCTAATAGCACACAAAACAAACACACACAACCTATTTTCAAATGAAATACCATCTCTTCTCACAGTCACTGGGAAACAGGTAGCAAAAGCAGCGGTTTGGACCATGATTAGGAATTGGCAGGCTCTCCTCCAGGCAGAAAGAGATACACGGTGCGGATAATCCGTTATACAATAACCTGGTGCAATGCTCAAACAAGAGCTGCCCAAATATGTTGTTAGGCACCATCGTCTATGCCGTTTTTATGAGCAACAGCCCCCTTCTGTGCTGGGGCTAGGAATATATCTTTTTTTTTATTTGTCTCCAGGTACTTTTTAATATAGCTGTGAGAGCCTGGAAAAAAATCTGCCTTGCAGACTGGCTTTCTCTCTCTCTGCCTTTATCCTCCCCCTTCTCCCTGCACCTCAAAATAATTCTTCAAACTCAAAAGTCCAATGAGATCTCCATGGAAAGAACAGTGAAGATACAAAAGCAATTAAAACTGAATCATGCAAATATAAACAAGTCTGATTCTGATCTTTCAGTTAATTTATATGGGTAGGAATACATCAAATTTATTGCAGTTGTTACCAAATGACACTGGAAAATGCAATATCCGAATTCTGATTTCTGTGTTAGCTCTTGGAAAAATAATCAGTCAAATAACTATATTCCAATGCTTTAAAACTGCACTCAGAAGGTCTGCCTGCAAAGGAATGTGTTAGTGAATCCCTTGCACTTGATAACTGAAGTGCATACTACCAAATCAGAGTGCTGATCTGGGAGTAAAATAATGCTATTTTGACTCACTCATTTTCACTGAAGCCAATGAAAACCCTCCCACTGAGCTAAATCAGACCCTTTTAAGGATGACAAAGAAAATCTGGTGAAGGTTAGCAGGAATGTGATATGATTAACATCTGCCTTTACCATCCACAAGAGAAAACTGGCTCTGCGCCTGACCCTATGCTTTAGGTGATACAATTTTTCAAGACTTTTTTTTTTTTTTTTTAAAAAAGACTGCTGGACCCATTGAATCCCATTGCCTGACCCCCAATTTCTCTCAGTTACCTCTGATCCCATAAACTCATGTTCTAGCTGAACACAACTGCCAAAAAAACATCCAGTCTTGATTTCAGGAGGCCAAGAGCCTTCACTTGTTCCAGGGATTCTTTACATCTTTTATTAAGAATTTATGACTTTTTAAATTTTATTTGTCTGATCTCAGTTTCCAGCCCCCAGTTTTTGCTACGCTTTACTCTGCTGCATTAAGAATCCTTTAATGTACAGAGTTTTCTTGTCATCGAGTCACTTAACCTTTTTGATAAGGTAGAGGCTAAAGCCCTCTAAGTCCAGGAAGGCTTCTTCCTCTTTAATGCACTTTCTCCAACTTGTCATCATTTCTACTGGGAGCAGCATAACACTATGCAAGACCTTACTGCACTTATTGCTACTGCTCCCCACAAATGCAAAATCACCTGGAGTTCAGGCTTTCCAGGACAAGATGCTCCTCCTTGTGCAGATACTGCCTGCCTGCCTTCCTTGCTTCCCCAGCAGTTGCAGGACCTAACACCAAGCTGTGATAAAAATCATTTTTCCTCAGTGGGTTCCAACTTATCAAGTGATTGACAAGTACCTGTTGCACTACTCTACTCTTGTCATTATTTAGCATTGGGCCAACCTTCACATCATGCAGAAATTTCTATCACCAATGGTTTTAAAGTTCTAGCCTCAAGTATTAAAAAATCTAACCACTCTGTATGCAAAACCACTGAATCCACCTACTTTCTACTCGCTACTGTCAGCTACTCTGAGCCAGTACTTAATCTGTTTAGTAGACGTTTCAGCAATATCACAAAATGTATGTTGGGTTTTTTTTGGTTTTTGATTGTTGAGGGTTTTTTTAAGAAAACCTCAAGCCATTAACTGCATAACCTCACGGAAATCTGACATCAGATTTCTTGGACAAGATGCACTTTCCTTACAACCATGCTAAACTAACTGTATGCCTATTCTTCAATACTTCATCAAACCATGATATTGCCCAATATGAAGTTCCACTAACTGGCCCACCACCTCCCTATTTGTTCATTTTTGATAATGGCCCAACATCCATTTCGTGCTACCCTTTCACAGTGATGCTGTCAGTAAAAGGTTGAAGCATAAGGAAAATAGCCAGGCTGCTGTGCTGTCTGCTTACTCCACCATGAAGCCATTCAGGAAATACCTGACTCTAGTGATGCTACATGTTAGCAGCAGCATCCAACAGCAATGACGGAAGTCAAGGCTCCTTTGTGCCAAAAACGGGACAGATCCCACTGATTTTGTATAGAAAGATAGGTGAAATGAGGTGAGGCAGAGGAAAGGAAAATGAGTGGAATGTGTGCCTTGCCCACAGTCAGTCAATAGCCACTCTATATCCAGGGAACTTGCTGCAGCAGCAGCTGGGGCTGTCAGAACCTATCATGGCTATTAAACACCTTGGAAAAGCTATCCTTTGGTTGCTATTAGTATAATTATTTTAACAAGATAAGGAGAGCTCTGAGAGATCCCCATTACCCTTTAATTTCTTCCTCTGAAGCACTGCTTCACAGTGAGCCTTGGAAGACTTTCTCCCATGCTCTGCTCTCCTCTGCTCTGAGCATAGGTTCTGTAGCAATCTTAACTCCTGCCAGCACTGCAACCGGAGACAGGATTCAGACATCTCACAGCTGTGTGCATCAATAGGATGAACTCACTGCAGACCTTTGGGGTCAGTCTGGGCTTCATTCAAACTTGTGCAGGAGTCAGCAAAGCCAATCGAGTCATATGCAATCTGCTTCCCACAGAGCCATCAGCTTTTGACGATGAAGCAGTCGCCACTGCTGCAACACCGTTTTGTGTCACACTTCTGATCCTGTGTGACTCACCCCCATGTTCCCCCATGCACCCAGCTATCTTATCCCTGCAATTTCCTTGTCCCAGTCTCTCTGTCTCCTGACTATGCTGAGGGCAGCACAAGACAGCTATGTGGCAACGGTTATGCAGTCACTCACCTCCCACTGCTGAAGCAGAGAAAGTGCCAGGATAGCTCCTGTCTCCAGAGCAGACACCAGGCGAAGCAAGAGATCACTCCAGCTAGTCAGAGAAATAATAAGAAAGGGCAGGAAAGGCCTGGAAAGTAAAAAACCTGACATTTGGTTTGGAAAAGCAGAGTTTCATTAACCTGGGGAGAAAGAATGGGAGACACATCCTAGGAAGGTGGTTGGAGGGAAGAAAGCAAGTGGACAGCAATGATCCTACAGAACACACTGCTATTTGTTGTTTAAAAAGGGAAGCATAGGTAAATGCATGGCATGAAATTAAGGACAGAAAGCATGAAAATACAGCCTGATGAGGGAGATCTATTCAGCTACACAGAAGTTTCTTCAGGAAATGTACTCCTTGGCCATATGGATAAATCACTAGTAAATCTGCAGTACAAAGAAACCCCACACTGGCAGGAGAAAGAGCATTTGGCCAAATGACTCTTCAGTCTTTGTTTCTTTCTTTGACAGAAGTTAGGATAGGGCACATTGTACAACAACTTTGTATATAAGGCACACCAAGAAGGGCCGCAAGGTCTGTGGACTGATTCTCAGGGCCTCTGTTTCCCCACTTGCAAACGGTGATAACTTCAAGCCACAAGGGTAATGTAAACTTTAAAAAGAACCAGGACAGCCTGTAATAGAAGATGCTGTAAAAAGTACAGAATGCTGTTGTTAAAATGGGAGAAAATCTAGAGGAGCAAAGACCAGGAGTACCACCCAGGAGCAGAACAAATGAAAGGATGAGGACCTAAAAATCATATGACAAGCCCTACAAGAGCATTGCTGTGTTTGCAGAATTGCCTGAGTAAGCTGTTTAAGGGAAACACACTTACAGTAAGTGATGTCTAACTCATGTGTGAATCACCCCTCTCCCCATTCCCTACTCTTTGTAGAGGGGAAAAAAAAAAGGCTCATACTTCTGTACTGCTCTTTGCACAAATAACTCGCTCAGAGCTGTGCTGGCTGGACATTCCCAACACAAATACTTTCCACTAATGTTGCTCGTGGTGACAACTCCTCCTCCAGCATCTAGCTGGAAGCCCTGTTGGGCAGCTATTCTACCAGGAAAGGTGAAGGTAAAATCATCCTCTACAGTCAGTATTTTTAATTTCATCAGGTTTTTTCCTTCTCTTGCCCTGAGCTGCTTCCTGCCCAGGTACTGTCAAGTATACCCACAGATCTTGGTAACCCTGGTAAACACTCAGCTATTACTGGAACAAGAAGGGTACAAATATGTAATCTGATTGACCACATAGGCAATACTCAAACACTTTCCATACACAGGTGAACAGAGATGAAACAGTGCCTGTGCCCACAGTGAGTAGGATCTCCAGGATCTCAAGCCTGGAGCCAAAAGACACTTCCACTGCATGAATTACAAATTGCTTTTTAGGGAAAACAGAACAAAACAAAGCAAAAGCACAAAAAAAAAAACAAAAAAACAAAACAACCCAACCTCAAACCAGAGAGGCTGGAAACCTTTAACAAGTACTGATGATGCATATCTATCAGAGGTAAAAAAATTCAGGGACACTTACAGATCCCTGGAGGGGAGCAGATAAAAATGAACAGGAAATAACCAGAGGAATTCCAAAATCCTGCAAACAGGAACAAGATTTCTACCATGTGCCGTAAGAGGGCCAGCGTGCATCAGCACAAGCAGCACCCCTCACACATTACTGATGATCTCAGACAATTTAGGGCACATGCTGAAGCACTGAAATAGTCAAGTGAGCTTGATCCATCAGCAAAAGAAGACAGCAGACTCTAGAAGTGCTGTCGAGGTAGGTGATGTTATGGAGCAGGGTTTGCTTTTACTGAAGTGAGTCACTTTCCCTGGGGTGACTGGGCAGTGTGGTATGTACAGCCTTGTGTTTAGATGACAATGCCTCTCTCTGTGCCTAACAGATCAACTGTTTGATGGGGCATTTGCTCAGCAGCTAATGGAACTGTCTCAAGATCATGAAAATTCTGCCTAGTCACACTGCAACGCTGTTTCAGTCATAATTCAAAAGCTAGATTCTCTCTCAAAGTACTCCTCACGCCATTCTCCTTTTCACGAGTAAACAACAAAGAAGTCATTTCAGTTTCTGTAAACATGTTTTTCTTCATGAGCTAGCCTGTTTGGTGTGCATTACACGCCGTGCTGGCACAGGCTGGGATGTCTTACAAAAATGCTTTCCACTAATACTGGAATCTTGCTACTCTGAGGGAATGCTGGGTTGCACAAGAGAGGCATCAAGAATCAATTCTGCCTTTCCCCCCACAATTTCAGATAAGAAGAATTGTTTTTATGTTAATCGCACATTCCATTTTTACAAAGCCCTTGGGTGTGAGTCAGAATTTCAAAAGAACTCCTTTCTTCTCCATCTTTTCAGAAGGGAGAAGAAAATTATAATATTTAAGTAAAGCACAATGAGTACTTACTAGGCTGAGGTAGAGAACACTAATTTGTTACACAATGAAGTGGCCACATTCTGTTCTCACTAACTGAAACTAGAATAAATACAGTGCATACCATGAGAACAAATGAAAGGAGATTTTATACCTAAAATTTTATATAGGTAATAGATTAGTATATGACTGGTGTGGGAACTTGAAAATAAGCAAAGCAGGAAAATCTTTTGTTTAGCAAATGGGATGGTTTTTGCATTCATAAACTGGAATTATGACTGATTCCACTGAAGCGTATTTTCTTTCTCCTCTGGTCTTCTTTGGGCCTAATTCTTCCAACTCCTCCAATGGAACTGGCAGACGATAGCATCCCTGACATGGTTTTGATGAAAACTTCTTGTTAAAATAATTGTTTCATTTTTGCTCTCATTTATCTATTAATGAATACTCCAAAGTTTCCATTGGGGATCTCTTGTCAGACTATTCTGAAAAGAATCTCTATTCTTCCTAATATTGTATACAGTACTT
>VYZW01019331.1:2508-12697 GCA_013401315.1 Balaeniceps rex | reverse complement strand
GAGATCTGAGCTGTATATGGGTTGTACCACAGTGGAACAAGGGATGCCAATGTGGAAGCACACACCAGGCTTTTTTTCATGGCTGGCACAGGCAGCTGTGGTTGAGAATATGACAGTAATTGTGAGTTTACAAGCAGACTTGGGTCTGCTGGAATAAATGTGTGGTGTTGGTAGATTGTCCTTTACAGGTACAGTACCGGGATTTATTCCTTTGTGCAGCTATCATTGTTTTGTTTGGTTGGAGTTTTTTGCCCCTTTGCTTTCAAGTATGTACTCTTTAATGTATCTTACAGCTACTATGTGATATCTACTGTAAGGTGGCTTAAGTTCTTAGGCTGCATTAAGGCCCAGATTTGGATCTCTCTCACATTTGAGCAAATGAGTTCCAGAAAAGTAAATGGAATAATACCATGAAGATAGTTATAGAAAGCATAATCGGTACTAATCAGCTAAGGTGTATTAAAAGATTATGGGTCAGTACTCTAAGTGTGGATCAGCAGCATTTCACTGAAGATAATGAATCTACTGTGAGTTGGGCTGGCTGAAGATTTGGCCCTAGGTCACACAAAAATTTGAAATATGCGTGTTCTGCCTGAAGAATTTACACTGCTTTGAAGCTTTATACTATGAAGGGGTTTAGGTGGTTTATCAGTAAGTACTTTTTCACCATGAATATCCGCAGTGGTTTGCAAGTTCATGACTTCTTCAAGTATCTAAACTTGCTTTAATATGCCCCACATTTCAGAAAATTCTTTTTACTTACTTTACTTTTAAAAAAAAATATTTTCTGTTTTTTGAAAGCAGAAGAATGTGAATGAGAGAAAACTTATCTCATAATTGTCAAGATTATGACAATCTTGACATGTCTCAAACCCAATCAGGAAGCTAACAAGTCAAGGTTTCGATAGCTGTGGCAGTCTGGCAGTATTGCACAATATTCTTCTCTATTCTTGCTTTCCTTGTCAATTATGACACTGTAATGTGAAATATACTATGCAGGTCATGCTATACAAAACTAAATAGCATCTAATAGCATCATTTGATTAATAATTCCTTTATTTCGGAAAAAATATGGGAGAATTCTGTTAAACTTCACAATTTATTGATCTCATAGCCATAGTAGGATTTTAAAAACTACCATACTATTCCCTGTGTGTATGTGTTAGGAAAGCATAGATTCATCAAATAGTTCATTTAAGTATATATAACTTACTATAATTAGACAAAGTTGTTTATGAGTATATTTTGAAAGAGAATTTAGACCATGTTTTATAACTGGCAAAACTGGACATAACCAGTTGTGTTTCTATAGTTTGCTCAGAATGTGACAGAAATCAATACAGTCGCTTACAGTGGGGCCAGTACAAGGCTCTGAGAACTTGTGGGATCTGTTGAACATTGGCAGCCTTTACTATAGGCTATATTTACATTATTTTCACTTATGGCTTGATCTACTAGTCTGCTAAACCTCTGTGGAAAGCATGAGCAGAAGAGAGGGGGAGGCAGACCCCTTCATCTTAGTCAGCAAATGTTATTCATTGAGCCAGCCTTGACAGCTATAAAATCTTCTGAGATGGAGATATAGACAAATGATGGTCTGAATGTTATATAAGGAATGATATAAGGAAATGTTTCCTACTTCTATCCCTAGTGTTTATTAATGTAATTTCTAGAGTACCATCTGCTGAAGACAATGTTTATAGACCAAAAAGGAAAGTACACACAAACAAATGCATACCAACAAACGAATCACAATAAGAATATTCAAATTATAGTATACACACTACAACATAAGCAGAGAACTTGGCTCAATCCTATAGACACTGATGCATGGAATAGGTGCTTAACACTGAAGTGCAACTGGTTATACCCCTGGTTCCATGTGCTAGGGTAAGCAGTGCCACCATGAAGCCCCAATGTCCCACTCCTCGCAGGACTGTGTATGTTCAAACTGTCCATATATTCCAGGGAGGTGAACTACCCTCATGAAAGTCTCTAGTGCTCACTTTCAGTCAAAATCAGTCATGTGATGTTGTCATTAGGTGGAGTCATAGACCTGTGGGTTGCATCTTACTTTTGTTTTCCATGATGGCTAAATTTCTGATCACTGGCTTTATGGTAGCAGAGCTATCTGAGTCATTTCATACAGATTTATTCCAGAGATGTTACGTTTTGGAGTGGAGATTGAATATTATCACAGAACTCACTTTCTGCTTGCTCCTACCTTACCTAAAGTAGAAAACATTTACTCCAGGGGACTGGCTATCACAGAGCAGTCCAAAAAGCAGAACACTTTGTGCAGGCCTGTTAATGATAGCTGTACATATTTTATTTAAATCTTGTATGGAACCATTTTCTTGAGATAAAACTCAGGCTGGAATTTGAATCTCGTCTGAAGAACTACTAGCATCCAATTTTGAAACTAAAATCTACAGTCAGTATCAGAAAGCAATTTGCAATGAAATGTATGAATCCATGTTTTGCAGAGAGTATCATGGAACAATTCCTACATTGTGTAGAGAAAACAGATTTCTGCCATCTTGCTTGCTAGCCATTTCTAATTGTATTCATTTCAGTGAAATGAACATTAATGGTTCTACTGTATTTAATGAAGTTTGTTCCTGACTGATTTTTCCCTTCAAATTAATTTCTCTTTTCATTTAATTAATTTATAGAGATTTTACTTCATGTAAGTTAATTACTTTTTTCTTCCTTTCAGAGGGAAAAATGTTCAGATGATAAATGTTATTATTTTAACAAGTATAATGAGGGCACAATGAAATAAACTTCAGCAGCTTGAAGATGAGTTTCTTTATCCTTTTCTGTAAGTGTTGTGGGCAAGCCTCTTTTATATTGTAATACTCCAAATTTTCCATCAGCTAAGGTATGGGTTATTAACATATCCAATAAATTTACATATCCTGATCTGATATGTCATGCATAGCTAATGCAATAATGTCTGCATTAGAGACAAATATAGCTTCTTTCCTAGGCTAAATATTTTTAGTTATTAAGGTCAATGAGAAAATGCTTATAAGAACTAAGATAAGAAGTATAATCACTTTGAATGTCAGGGGTGTAAACTGTATTAAATGTATTCCACAAATATTTTCTTCATATGCAGGAGATAACTAAAAATGATATAAATACATTTCAGCAACAATATGAAATAAAGGTGTGAATATGTGAGTTTATAATCCCACAGAGGTCAAACTGAATTTCTAAAATGGTTTCAACCACTCATATAAAAATGATAAATTGATGCTAACGGTGTGAATGGTGACTTCATGGAAGACACATCTGTTTATCACAGGAATACTCTGGACCTATAAAACAACAATATATTAATACAAATGACATAGATGGTTAATAAGAAGGTCCTTTGAAATTGTCCTAAAAAGTTCTGTTTAAGAAAAGGGCTACTGTGGAAAACAGCCTTTTCCATTTCTGTATTACATGATTGCTGACATCTTTTCAAAGTATTTGCTCTTCTTCCCAATAATTATAGTACCAACAAAGACAAAATCAATAGCTTAAAACCAGCAAAACCTTGGAATTAGCAAAATCTTGGAACTGGTTGTTCTCTGATTTACATCAGTGCAAATCAGGAATAGCTATTCTAGTGTTACTGAGGCTGAACTTAATTTTATGTAACTTCAGAAATGATTATCTACAGAACAATGCGGGAGTTTTTGTTGCATAGTAAGGATAAATCTTCTGAAGTGATGTTACCTGCATATATTTGTTGGCAAATAGAAAGAGATATGGTCAAAGAGAAAAAAAAAGTAGCATTTAATAGCTGTTTTATACTACAGGTATTAACACCCATTTACTCTTCTCTCTGGTGATAACCATATTCCCATGTTTTTCCTACAGTAACCTAGGACATGTACATTGTGACTTTGTCCCAGTTTAAGGAATAATGGCCTATCAAAAGGTGGCTATATCAGGACAAATTCAAGTGTAGAGAGGGATGATTTGAGTTATTACCAATAGAACTGACCTCAGCTTTGGGTGAGTATAAGCTCCACAAATATAAATGATGGCTTTTCCTTGGGGTTTTCACTAATGTAGCTACATCAATACCTGACTCTGACAAATTCAGAATGAGAAACAAGACCTGTGGTCTCAATCAATAAAATGCAAGCTTTTGTTGAAGATTAGAATGTTGTAAACAATGAAAGTATACCTTCAAAACAAATAAAACTCAGAACACAGAAAATTTTATTTTTAAGAAAATGTAATGGTCTAGGTATTTCCAAAGGCATCTTTACTTTTTCTATGGAACCTTTTATAACACAGCCATTTTCTTCTCCTTTGAAAGACTGATTCTTCCTGGAATTTATAATACGTCACATCCTATTATTGTAGCTCTTATTGTCTCCCTTTTTTCCTTCAGCTGTAGAAAATGATACCTTTTTTTTAAAAAATAACTGTTTTGTAGTTACATACTGCAAAAGGATTTTTTTCTAGAAAGAACTACGAGGCAGTACACAGTTGAAATAAATATTCTTTCTCCCCTTAGTTTCACTATGCTGATGGTTCTATTCATGCTATAAAGGATGATATCTAGGCAGCTGCTGCTTACAATTACCTATTAACTTGGAAACCAAAATCTACTTATTTAGCAGAAAATAGCTTTCTTCTTTATGTACACACATTAGTTTATTTATTAACCACAATGTGAAGGCTTCATTAGTGGCAGTAAAATTAAAGAGGATTTAAGATTTTGCCTTATCATAAGTCATGGGAGTGGATCACTGCTAAGTTCCCAAATTCTGCTGGTATTTTATAAGGGGCCTTTTGCAGTACCAGCAGTTAGCGTATTCCCTCTAGCCCCACCACTTTTTTTTTTTTTGTTCTTTTAAACATTTTTTTAAGATGCTTTTATATAGCCAAGTTATGCTGTAGAAAGAGAAGGCAGAAAAGATCCTGTGTGCACAGATCAGCTGATACGATGCATTGCTGATGGGCTCCTGCTAAGCTGACAGACTGTGAGCTGTGCCAGTGCAGTGTGGGTGTGATTCCCGCTGCTGGTGCTGCTGGAAGGGTGGCGGGGTCGAGCCCTGACCCCTGGGCTAGACCTAGCAGAGCCTGCAGCTCTGTCCTTCTGACTCAAATGCAGAAAAACTCCCTCTCTTCAGTTTCCGGACCCTATCACACATGGAGCAAATCATCTTGTTCTCCCAGAAGTACTTTTAAATATTTGGGGAGCCAGGTGCTGAGGGCCATGACCCTAAGGTTGCTGCACAACTGGCAGATGTTTTTGTAAACCTTGAAATGGACAACTATTTTCTTATACGGATTGTTTGCATATTTGGAAATTATGAGTAATCAGATAAATTACATGCTAAAATGTGTAAGAAGTAAAGGAAAGATAAACTACCTGCATAAATAAGCCCACTTGCTCGAAGAAGAAGGGCTATGTTTGAAGAGAAATTTAGGCCCAATCTGAAAAATGGGCCCTGGACACTGTGACTCTGAGTTTTGTGGTAGGACTAAATCCTGGCTTCATGTTGTGCACATTCCTGTTTCCCTACACAGTGCATGGGAAACACGTGATATGTGCCCCTGACTGCTAAACCCAAACCCCAAAATATTGATTGGGGCACTGCCTAAAACCAGCATGGAGAACAGTTTAAAGTGTTTTGGGGAGTTCATTACAAGGAGGAAGTCTTGTTAGCTCCCCGTCAAGGCTCTGGCTCCTCCAATTCCCTTCACAGTCAGCCACAGGGAAAGGCTGCGTTCAAAGGTCCAGCTCAAATCCGTTCTTCATCCTGTCATGCATACTTTACTCTGAGCTGCAAGGAGAAATTACTTTTTTGTTTTGGGCTGCTCTGTCATTCTGAACTTCAGGGGCTGGTGAGTGTGACTGGGGAGAGGCTGTGAAACGACCTTGCAAATGACAAGTGTTGGCCTAGGTTTTTCAATTAACTTCACATTTTTCAAAACAAATCAAACCCCACCGTTGTCTTTTAAATAAGGCTTGAAAAGGGAGCTTTGGGGAGATAGTCTTCCTCTCCGTAGCATTTATCAGGAGGCAATATTGGGATTCACTTCCTTCCTCTGTATCTAAATTGAATATAGATTAAAATCTCTCTTTTTCAGAGAATATCCTACATCCAGGATGTTACAGTTGCCCTTAATGTACTTTAGACATTATTAAAGCAGCAGAGGGTATAGTGACATACAGGTTAGGAAGAACCCAGACTTGATGGATTCAGGCACCTACTTTCTTTGCAATAATGATGGCAGAATAAATAGCTTTAGTGCCACAAATCTCCAGTACATTCTATACACTGCTCCCCACAGTACTTCCATACTCATAGTATAGCTGTATACTGCAGGGCTGGCCTTAAACATGTGACAGCAAGTCTCTTGAATCAGACACCATACACTAGCTTCTATCACACACTCAGCAGTACTTTCTCGCATTTATGGAGCTGTACCATGACTCCTTTCCTGCTCCAAATCCAACATTGCAGACCATGTGGTCAGGCTGGTCTGTGAATGAAGTTGAAAAAGTGATAACATGCTGCAGCTGATGACTTGCCACTTAGCAGACATAATTCTAATTAAAGGAACATCACCAAAATTTACATTCCTCCCACACATCTGATCCAAGGTGTAAAGTTTCTTTCAGACAAAGAGAAGCAACTTCAGAGATCTGCATTGTACGCCCTAGGACCTACATGACACATGGAACCATGTCGTTAAGACAAAAAGCCATTCCTCTACCTCAGACTGTAATTATATGTCTTCTCCCAGTACCAAGCACATTCAGAGCCAAGCAGTGCTACTTCTGTCAGAGTAGTTGGCCTGGGTACCCCGCTCAAACCCATGTGACAGGTTACGTGGTCAGGGTACCTGGTCAAGTGCTGAGTAATTTTGAGGGGGGATGGGAAATGTGATCAAGGTATGAGTATGCTTGATTAGCATAGATAAGCCTTGAATTATTTCAGTGCAAAACAGGAGAAGGCAGAGACCAAATATGCATATGCCACAGAGGCAGATATGGGAAGACATTTGAGAACCAACAGTACCTCTGTTATTTATTCTCCAGTTACATGGCAAAGTGGGCAGGCTATCAGTATGACTAAAAGCTGCTCCTGGACTTTTGCCTATAACCTCAGGCAGCCTCTAGTAGCCCAGCTTAACAGCAGAATTATGTCCAGATCAGAGGTATTAGGTGAGAACAGCTGATGAGAGAGTCTCAGGACCTGAATGAGATCCTGGGTTATGGCTGACTTCAAGATATGTATATACATGGAGGAAGCTGAAGAACTCACGGACTCACTTCTTTATTGATGGGTCAAGAGGAGAGGCCAGGGAAGACTCTCTGTTTGCCATGCAAATCAATGCTTTAATTGTCAAAAGGACTAAGAGGCAGAGGGCTGAGAAACCCCATGAAAGATTCAGTCCAGTGGATCCTATGGGCTTTCATCTGCTGATGGGGCACGTAGGACTTTTTCTGGAGGAAGGGAAAAATCTTTCAAAGAAAAGAAATACGGGAGACAGAAAACAAGAGCAGACAAAATCAGTGGTAAGGTTTTGTGAGCAGGTATGATGGGTTATTGTGATTTCAAATCATTGAGGGATGATCAAGAAATGCATCAAATTCACTGAAGCGAAAACTGTCACCAGGAGCTCCAGCACTGACAAAGGTCAGTATAGCTAG
Organism: Balaeniceps rex; assembly: GCA_013401315.1. Taxonomy (NCBI): domain Eukaryota; kingdom Metazoa; phylum Chordata; class Aves; order Pelecaniformes; family Balaenicipitidae; genus Balaeniceps; species Balaeniceps rex. The sequence goes on along the minus strand of VYZW01019331.1, from coordinate 5,019 downwards.
TATAAGATCAGTGCGGGTTTTAACATCTTTCTGTTCTTGTCTGCAATAGATAAACAGTGCTGAGCTGCAGCAATAGTGCTAGTTACACCAGCTTTTGGTAAAAGAACTGGTCTATAAATTTTACTACCACTATCTTGCAGGATTAGACTAGTTATGTTGTCACAGACCTTCAAAGATTAAGTAAAAAGGTCTGAGAAATCATCCATACAGGCATAACTATGGTTTTTGTGGGGGAAGAGGGGAGAGTGAAGGAGAGAATGAAAAATGCTATTTCACTTCTCTATGATTTTTGTAATGTTTCCTGGCATTCCAGTGATTTATAGAAACAGCAACAGTCATCAGAAATTGGCAAGAGTACAGGGAGAATAAGCCGATGAAAGATGAAATTAATAGCAGTCGTATATGCTTAAGGGATCAATGATATATTGGTGCTATTTCTTTTTCAATGTCACATGCTGTACTAGTGCAGTAGGCCAGATGATATCTGAAGACACTGACCCATAATCTGCTCTGTTCCCTCAATGCCTTGCTAATATTTTACTGAAGCTTTGACTATGCTGCAGCTTAAAACAGAACTTTGCTGGCTGCAGGAAAAAGATACAAAAGACAATTTCTGGTGCTTTGTACAGAGAAAAAGAGGCTGCTGGATTTAATCATTACTCATAATCCTCTCAAACCAGTGGAGCTCGAAACAGCAGTGAGAGATAATGACAGAGACCTTGCCTTGGTAAAGGATTATAGTCATCACATTGTAGTATATGCATCCACAGATCCAGCCCCTTCCCTTCACATTCCTGTTAACCTGCAAGAGGAAGGGACCCTGTACCATGACAGAGGAAGGTGCAACAGGTTCCCAGATAGGGGTCTGTATTAGTGGTGCTTAACACTAAAAGGTAGTGCCTGCTCTGCTCCATAGTGGCATGCATTTCCAGACCATTTTTAGTGCAGGAGGCTCCACTCATCTTGTCAAATCTGATGAATTGCTTCTGTTGGGTGACTGTGCTTCTTGGCAAAGAACTGTTCCTGGTTTTGGATCCTTTTCCTGCCTGATGGGCTACATATGCTGTCTGATCCCAGCCCTGTCCAGTCAGCTACTCTCACCGTCTGATCCCACACTGCACAGCCCTGCTGCTGTCAGATCCTGTTGTTTTTATAATCAATTGCTTTCTTCTCCATTCTGTTTATGATATGCTATTTTCTATCCATATTCCCTGGTCCTGGGGCTCTCGTATCATTTCTTGATGCCTAATTTTGATGTTGCCTAATACTGCAGCTGCCCAATAGTTATACTTGCCGAGTTCTTACTGTCTTACTGGCTAAGCAAACAGCCGCATGGCCTCCTGTTTCTAAGTTCCAGCTGTCTGATCAGCTGTTTTTGCAAAGTTACCCTTTCCATGGTCTAATTCTATTGCCTGGCTCAGTAGCTGTAGGATCAGTTCTTTTTGCACAGATCTTCTGGTTGTGTAATTATATCTTTCATATCATCTAGTTAACACTTTATTTTGAGATTGTTCCAAATATCTGAATAGCCTCCTCTCCTTCCTTGCCTGTCTCATGTTTAATTGCAGTGTGCCCTGATCACACTCCATTTATCCAACAAATTCCCCTTTCCTTTCTGATTTCTTATCAGCTGCTCTTTAGCATCTATTTTTATTTTCTCAGCTTCTGCTAGTCAAAGATTCTGATGTGAGTTGCTATTCCTGCAGCCCCATGTCTACCACCATCTGTTTAATCATCTCTATTGTCTGCTGCTTCTGCTGTTCAATCAGCAGTGATTTTTTTTCTTTTGTGCAGGCCTGCAATGATCTGATCAGTACTTTCTGTCATGATTGCCCCTGGTTATCATTCCTACTGACTAATCATCAGAAGGAACTCTGTTCTTGCACAGTCTTGGATAATTATCTGTTCTTGCTTGTTTTGGTGACTTTCTCAAGCCCACAGAGTGGAGTTATACAATTCTTAGAAGTACATGCTTGGACTATATAGTGCAATAATGATATTGCTGGTCTTTGTGGGATTAGTATCCTGGAGTTAAATATCTAAATGGGCATTATTAGGTAAAAGTTTTGCAAATAGCTGAATTTCACTGTGCAGTAGTCAATAGAAAGTTCCTATCTTCTCCCTTCTGTCTGTCCTATTGTTCCCTTTCACATACTCCTCTGTTTACATGGTAAATACGTAACGGTTCTTCATTAACCAAGAACACGTACATCAAGGCTATGATGTTCATCTTTCAATTCTAGTTTCCTTCTAGGTACTTATCCACCCAGCACAGCTAGACTGATCTCTGGTTCACTGCTGTATTATAATATAAAATAAAAGGACAATGCTCAGCTGATGTAAATGATCATNTTTTTTTCCCCCACATAGATCATAGGAGAATAGCCAAGGTTGCATTTCATGCTTTACCTCTCAAGCTGTGACTGCCTGTTTTACAACACTGACTTATTCTTGGAAAGTTTAAATCAACTTGAATTGTTAAATTTGCCCTCTGCTCATCCCACATTGAAC
>VYZW01019329.1:384365-418151 GCA_013401315.1 Balaeniceps rex | reverse complement strand
GGGTGCAGGGCGCGCCGCCCGCCGCCAGGGGGCGGTGCGCGGCTTTGCGCGAGGGGGAAGCGGCGCGGGGAGGGGAGGGGCGGAAGCGCCTCCCGGCCGGAAGGGCGGGGCGGTGACGCACCACGGGGGTGGTGCTCGCCCCTCAGGCGACACTTCCGGTCGGCGGCTCGGTGAGGCGGCGGCGGGGCCGCGCCCGGGTCTCTGCGCCCTCCCCGCCGGGACCGCCGCCGTGACGGGAGGGCGAGAGCCTGGCCGTCCCGGGGGGAGTCCTCCCGGCCTCTGCGTCGAGGCTGCAGGGACTTCGAGGCGCGGCCTCCTGCCCGGCAGCGTCTGGGAAATGGGAGACCCACGGAGGCCCGGAAATAAGTGTCTTTAAAAAAAAAAAAACAAAACAACAACAAAACGTAGGGATTTGGGAATCTTTAGCTTGTTGTCAGGCGGGGGGAGGCAGCGGCAAGCGTGGAGCGCACGCATATTTTGTGGAGGGGACACGCATGGAGGGAGAGGTGAAGGCGGAGGGCTGACGGCCCGTTAAGAGAGGCCTCGCTGTAGGCAGAGGTCAGAGGAGGAGCTGTGTGGCAGCACACCGGAGGTACTGTTTCTTGGGCTGTGTTCATGAAATTGCTTAATCCACCGTGAATGTAGAGAAAGGTGTGCAAGACAGAGTGTTGGGACACAGATAGCTGGTGTTTGGCAACTTGGGAAGTGTCTCGGTATTTAGAGGAGCCGATGTGCGTCTGACGTGAAGCGGGCTGTCACCAGTGTGTCCTCGCCTCCGCACGTATGGTCAGCGATACTCCCCAAGGGGTGCAGTCCTACCGAGGTTACCGAATGGAGGGCGTTGGGCAGCTTTAGGAGCCAAATTAAAATTGTTTGCTTCCAGTGTGCAGGAAATGAAAATATGATTGATACTGCACCTGTTCTCTTCAAGGAAAAAAGGGTTTGATATCACTGTAGATATTCTTAAGGGAAACAAATATTTTTTCTATGGGAAGCATCCTGTCAAAGCTCCAGAAATTTATGTCACTTGAGCAATAAGTTGCTAAGACATATTAAGTGAATTGACAGCATTCTTTAGTGTAAAATTGTGTTTTGCCACCATAAATACCTGGTGTTTGGTATTAGAACTCCCTGAGCCTCGGCAGTGTAATGATCGCTGTCATAACTGGAAAATAAAAAAAGACAGCTCCTCTTCATGCTTTGAATACCAAGAGCTGAATCATCGTAAATCGATGCCGCTGAAACATTAAGAATAAATTCATTTTTAGCATATATTTATAGCACCTACTCATGACTAGGCTTCCTGTGAAGTGCTGTTTCAGAGTTCTTCCTGCTGTTGCCATCAGGATGCAGTCCTTCCTGCTGGCAGCCTCTTCTCAGGATGCTTCAAGGTACCCAAGCGCCAGTAGCTCTCTGGAGAAGGAGTCGGGTGCTTGACGTTCAGCTGGTCTGCATAACTCGCCGGTATTCGCCTACCCCTTCATACAGCTGTGGAAGTTGTTTATTCTGTGCCAGGAGCTTGGATTAACTGGATGATGTGTAGACCTCATTTCTTCATCCTCTAAGGTTCTCAAGCTGCTGATGAGAGTTTAAATATTAAAAAAGTATTGCTCACCGTGGTAGCTCTTGAAATCTTTTTTAAGGCAGGTTCATTGATCAGCCCATCGCTAGTAGAGATGCGAGGTGCCGCCTTACCAAGCTGCAAACCTCGGGTCTAGTGGCTTTCCGATAGTAACAGCTCTCCCACCTTCCCAGCATTACACCGGAGCCTCTGAAGTTACAGCACGGGTGCTTCCTGTGAGAGAGACAGTGTAAAACTGCAGTCCTCAAAATAAATTACCAGCTAGGAGAAAAGCAGGCTGATATTCGCTATCTTTAGAGGTAATCTTTCTCCCACCTGTCTTCAGAACTGAGAAGTGCAAGCTCATCTTTTATGCATGATGGGAATGCAAAGAAAAACCCATGGATGATGTTTTGTCATATGCCGTGAAAGTACATATCAATCTTTCTGAGCTAAATAGAACTCTGTGTCAAGAGAAAGCACAGCACGATAAATATTGTATAGCACCACGTCCTGTGTTCTAGTGCTAACGGTTACCTAATGTATTTCTTATGGAGATGGCATGTTTCTTTGACACCTTTTGGTCAGTGCCTTACTGAACCTCTCTGCTCGTGATTTGCTTTTATTTGAGCTTGAGCTTTACATGAAGCTGCACCACCACAATAGGCGGAATGATTCTTTTAGGGCCTATCTAGAGCCCATGGGAATTTCTACAGTAACTAAAATGGGCTCTCAAATCAAAAGCCTGATAGAAAATGCTCCTGAAGTAAGCTCATCTGTCTCTCGCTTGTGTCCCTCCTACACCATTCCGACTGGAAGTCTTGCCATGTGCGATTTGCCTAAGTGCTTATAAACACCACGACCTCCCAGCTCAACGCTCAGAAGCGCTCCATGTTGGAAACGCTGCACCCTTATCGCAGCTCAGGTGGATTCGTGCATTGACAAGGGAGGAGCGCGTTAGTAATCACCCAACTATTTGTTACGAATGTGTGGCAGAGTACGGGTACGCAGACTAGGGCATCCCGCACTCGAGTCAAGTACAAACAGCCTTAGTCATGCCTGAAACAGCTGTTGCGTAACTTGGCCAGAGTCCTTCAGCGCGATCACGGCTGTGGTTTACTGCTCTGCAGTGACTCCCAAGCCTCTTCCCCTGTTGCTGGTTCCCTGGCACCTCGGCTTCCTATCATTAACGTTTTCCCAGTTGCTTTATTATCCCCTGAGGCTGCTGTACGGACTGTGATCGATACCTCTTCCCACTTCTCCCGGGTTTTCCCCTTAAGGAGTCATCTGTCTGGTGAGTAATGCCCGTCCTCAAGCGTAGCTTTTATTCCCGAGAGCAGACTGCAGCCACACACAGATCTTGCAGCTCTGTGACTCATCTCTTTCTGAATCCTCTGCATCCAAGAAGCAGCATGCTGGGGGATGATAGTAAATGTCCTAGTGAAAGCAAGATTTTATGGTTGTGCTTATTCATCTTTCTCCAAAGCAGAACTGTATTATGTAAATGCCAACAGCAGCGTTGGCACCGAGTAGCGAAGAAGAACGTACAAACTGGCGTGCTAATCTTTGCTAATGAACAACAGAGGTATTCAGAAGTAGAGATGCTTTAAGGAAGAAGCTGGATCGTAACAGTTTCTTTCCGTACGGCTCTTTAAAAATAAATAAATAAAAATGAAAGCCTTTAAAGGATTTTAGGAGTAGAAACCTTTAGATAAATGCATGCTCACACACCGTCCCACAGAGTGGAACCAATCCCATTCTGCCGTGGCCAAACTTGTCAGACCTTGCAGGGTTACCTGCCTCTGTACCAGGCCTCCTGGCAAGGCAGGGTGCAGATTATCAGGAACCTGTCCGATCCATAGAAAGCCCGAGAGGGTGGATAACAAGTGCTGAACCTGTACTGGGAGAGTATGTTGGAGACTATCGCTCTGAAAAGAGATCTTGCTGAGGTTATAGAGGTGGGTCACGGGTGAGGCTGATTTGTGAGATTTTAATTTCAAGCATGTGTCTGCATTTTTCATACTTCCAACAGGCTCGCTTAATTCTGCCTTTCTACCTTCTTATCGCTGTCTCTTGTTACTATTAAGTCCCTGGCTCCTCAGTGTAGCACCTCTGCGTATGCGTGTTCCTCCAAGCAAAAACCTGCGTGGGAAAAAGCCCTCAGAAAAGCTGCTTCATACTTCTGCCATTGCACCATTAACCTACCCAAACCACTTTTAACATTAAATAAATGTGATTAACCCGATGCATCTCATCCCTCTGAAAAGCCCCGTTCTGACAACTCTTGCCGGTAATATTCAAATACCCATTGCTTCCACCCGTTTGGTATTGCAGAAACCTCTCAGCACTTAACAATAAGCTGTTTTCCAGCTTTTTGCCTCTTTCTGGTTCATCCAGGGCTGCACTAGTGCTTGCACGCGAGGTGCTTTTCACACCTTGGCCGCTGGCAGCTTGTACCTCCTCTGCAAAATGGTCCATCACATCCTGTCGCCGTAGCTGTGAGTCAATGCAAGCCAGCAGAGTTTACCCCTGTTTAATTTGACTACAAAATTAACTGAACTTCCCCATAGTCAGCTCGGAACACCAGGTAAATGTGTCTCGCTCTTATTTTATTTATCATTATACTGTCCTGATGAGTCAAAGTCTGACTTCTCCTTTAACATAGTGTAAAAACATGATTGCAGTTTTTCACAACCAGACAGAAATGTACAGTTGCAAATCAAAAAAAGAAGGTTTAGAGCGGAATCGTGCAGGTGTGCTGGCTTGTATCTGAATTGTACCTTTCCTTATCAGTAAATGTAGATGGGAATGTGAATGTCTGAATCCATGTGGATTTAAACACTAGAGCAAGTTAAGCGTTTTCAGCTCTTTTTTTTTTGAGTATTTTCTGTGCACATCTCTATGTACATCCTGCTCATCTTGGGCCTTTCATATGCAGCTAAATGGTAAACAAGGATAGTGATTGTTTCAGAAATTAAATCCGATGTTTTGTTTAACTGATAGAAAAATAAGCGCTATTTAGAAGTAACTTAGGAATTGGTGCCTTGTACTATGCAGTTGTAAGTAAATATGGATATTGATAGGTCAAGGTTTACTTTAAGATGTTCTCTGAATGCAGCAACCTCAAAATTAAATTTTGGTATCGTAGCTTATTTATTCTAAAAAAAAAATGAGGTGCAAAATAATTAGCAATAATAACAGTCATGGGTTTTGCTTGAGTGCAGAAGTCTTGTGTGCAAATCAATGTCCTGTCTTGCAGGATGAATCTCCAAATTTCCACTCCTCTGTGCAGTTTTTTGCTTTGATAACAGTTGTTAAATAATAATTAAATAGCTGTTAGATATTATACAAGATCTGCTCTACGGTTTTTGCTATTTTTAAAAATTTAATATTTAATTTCCCTGCTGCATCATACCAATCTTTCCTCTAGATGGTGCCCCATACCCAAGAGTTGCCTGTAATACTATCCCATACGAACAGCTAGTGAGAAATAGTCAGGACGCCACTCTCCTTTGTTTCTAAATTCTGTCTTATAATAGTTCATCTAAGTTGATAGATTACTTGCTCTGCGTGATGTAAATATGGTGTTTCTTCCTTTTGAGAGTCTTAAAATCCATTCGCTAGGGCCTAAAATGTCACCTGCCTGGAACAGTATCATCTGTTACTCCGTGGACCGATCCATATCTCATATTTCTTATGGCAGCCATTAACTGGTGTTAGCTGTTGATCGGCTAGATGGTATGTACATCACTGCTGCAATTGTGCGAACTTGTTATTTGCCTAGTTTTCAAATAAATTATCTCTGAATGTTATGTAAACATTTATCTGTGTCTCTATTTTACATAGAGATGCAAAATTTCAACAATGCATGAAATACATATGAAAATGGGCAACAGTGATCTGTGTACCTGTAGGCTCATCGCTCTGTAAGCAGAAGGACCAGGTAAATAATGTCACTATTCCAGGAAAATCTACCACAGCGTCACTGAATCTCAACATTATACCTGAAACCGCCTGTAACCCTGCAAGTTTTATAAGCAGGGAAATTGCTGTTAGTTGTTAAGTGACCAGGTAGTGTTTGTTATTGTTGGTATCACAATTGCCATTGGCTACATCACTAAGGGCCTGATTCGGATCCCGTGTCCCCGGGAGCCCGCTGGTTGGGATTGAGTCCCCCATCCCCAAGCGTTCCCAGCTGCCTAACACAGCCCTTCTCGTGAGATGGCTGCGGCTGCTGCCAGTCTGGGGGTCGCGATGTACAAAGGGGTTCTTGCCCCAGAAATACCACCTGATATTTCCTGGTGGGGCTAATTCAGCAACTTCAAATCTTGCTAAATTTTTTTAAATAATCCTTTGACGTTTGGTTTGTGATTTGGGGTTTTTTCTAGGGTAAAGGTAACATCTTTCAGACCTTGTCCTTCCTTCCAAACCCTTCTTCCCATCTTGACTTTGTTGCTGCTGCCTATTGACTATACCAGCTCCCCATGCCCTTGCATTTGTGCTTTTTGTGTTTGCTATGACTCTTTCCGAGATGCTTCTAGAACAGCCAAAGAACATTTCCTTGGGAGATACAGTGCACCCTTAAATGGGGCGTCGAAAAATCCTGTTGAGAGCAGTGCTTCTTGGCACAGGTTTTTGTTCACTGCTGGCCGAATGCATCAGGTTTGAGCAAACATCAGAGAAATGCTGGGAGCTGAGCACTGGTGGAGGAATTTAAGGAGATCAGAGGCTCATGAGATGCTTTGATACTCTTTAAGAGTCTTGTCTTGTCTTTCTTACGAGCATGTGGCAAAGCAACCCACGCTGCAGCACTCCCTCCCTGTTGGGAGAAGGAAGCAACAGGACAAAAACTCTTGCTGGAACTTTCCTCCTGCAGCACTTTCATCCCATCCACCCTGAGGGCAAACAGCGTGAGCCGCAGTCATGTTTGGGGAGCGACGAGGACTTGTCCCGCTGCATCAGCACCATCCCAGGGGGACGCAGGCATCCCCAAGCTGGGGACTTTGCTTTGTTCCCTGCAGCCCCACCCGCTGCCTCAGCCAAAAATGAGGTTTTTCATCAACAGTGAAAGTCTCCTGCTCATGGCTTAGCATTAATTTTGGCAATTTGCACCCAGACTCTGAGCTACCTTACCCAGGAATGCATACGGCAGCTCTGAGGTCCAGCCCCATCTTGGGTGACAGAGTTTGTTTCATTTGACAATATGGATTTAATGAACAGGCTGCCCGGCACTGGGAACCATTTCCTTCGAATAGCTGCAAAATAAATGATGGGACATTTTCCAGTGCAGTGCTGCAACCACCCAAAATACCACTATAAAATTCAGAGATGCAAACCAGAGTGACTGCATTAAGCAAGGCTTAGGGGGATTATTGAATTAAATTGGTTGCCCCTTCCACCCTTCCCCCAGTCAAAGACATTAGAAATCTAAATACAAAAAAGGGTGTTGAAACAATACAATGGGCTTCGCTAAAACCTATAAAAGCAAAGAAACTCATTGTTAAGGCTGTTGCTTTTTTTTCTAGACTGCTATTGTGTTTAGGGACAGCGTTGTGTTTCAGAGGGGTTTCTATCAGGGAGCCGGAGAGCCGTGGGTAATCTTATGAACCACAGAAACTGCGGCGGCTCTAATGCTCCCGGAATGGCTCTGCTTCGGTAATTCCCCCGGCGAAAGAGAAATGCAACATAACTGCGTACAGCGCAGGACTGTTGCCTCCACGCCTCCGCCACCAAACCGCTCTGCCTGACTTTGGCACTCGTTATTTACTGCCCGCTCTTCCCGGCTCCGTCCTTTTCCCAGGGACAGCAGCGTCACGAGCACCCTGCTCGTTTCAAGGGAGAGTTTGTGCAATGGAAGCTTTGCTTTAATCTCTGCTGGATTTATCCAGATGCATCAATCTCTGGAAGGCTTACATGGGTCTCAGGTCTTCTACGTGCACGTAGCCTTGATTTGTTAATCTGGAAATGGTTTATTCCAAATTATTTAAAAAAAAAAAAGAAAAGAAACCCTTTAAAACTGCTTTGTTTGAACTGCTTTTGACCGCGCAGTGGAACAAGTGCCCTGGCTCTCAGTCATGTATATGGTCTGGCACCCATGTAATAGGTTTTAGGCTAATATGTGGCACGCTGTGCCTGCTTTAATTAAACGAATTATAGCCAAAAAAGCATTTCCAATTTAAATTTAAGTATTTTAATATCTTAATGATACCATTTGTTTAAATATTTAATATATAAATATAGAAAATTAAATATTACTTTCCAATACATTTACAGAACCCGTTTTACCCGAATGACCAGAGAAGTATTTCCTTACCGGGGAATCCCTTTTGTTTACATCGTTCTTAACATCATTACAGACCCTCCTATTTAAAGACGTTATTTTAGTACAGTCCTCTTAGTAATAAAATAAATTCATTAGGCTTGGAGTAAAGAAATGAGACACCTGTGTGGAAACGAATAGGATTTACAGAGGTTTTAAGCTCTTTGGGGCAAACACGCGTTTGTTCTTGCCCGCGTCATGGCCTGGCGGAGGACCGCCGAGCACAACTGCACCACCAGATGAGTGTTGTTAATAAGTGCTAATTAGTAAAGCTGACGGGTTATCTTGGGCCTTCTCAAAGCCTTATTGCAAAGGCCGGGGGGAAAGGATAAGAAACAAGCAGAGGAATATTTTTGCCCTGGCCATCCTCGCCAGGCTCCCGTGTCCCCGCCGTGCCTCAGCAGAGATGAGCGATGCTTTGTCGTGCGGTCTGGAGCTGAAGGTTCAGGGTATTTGCAGCACCGTGGGAAGCCGCTCTCTGGGAAGGGGCTTGGGATGCCGGCTGTTTGTGACAAGCCTAGCCCGGAGGAAAACCAAAACGGTAGCGGTTCAAAACCTGAATAATATTACTATGGTAACAAAATAACTCACCTTAAAATAAAATGTGTGTTGGAAAGCAACCTTACATGTTCAGGGAACAGAAAAAGAAAGATCCTTTTTTTTTTTTTTAGCTTCCTGAACTTTTGCCCTATTACCAGATGCTGATGCAGATATAAAAAAAGAAGAATTCAACTTCTATCAGCAATGAAATGAAACTGAACACAACCAAATCTGCAGCGCTACAAGAAACTCCCCAAATGATGCCACCGGTGTTATAAGCTGGGTTAGTTTGTAAGTCCCCGATGCCTTTAGCTTTACATTGAGGGAGTGAGCGGGGTCCTGCCTGGGCTCGGCTGGGCTCCATCGCAGACCCGGGCGTCCCTGAAGGAACAAAGTATTGCCTCAGCGGGATCTCCTTGTAAAGGATACATGGGCCTGGTTCTGTGGGAGATGGGTAATGGCCTTAGGTCGTCACTGTACAATTAACAGGAATAGCCTGTGGTTCTGGGCTGAAATGAAGCCAGAACGAGAGCAAACCCACTAATGATCTGTGCAGGCCTTTTTACCTTCCTTTTCCTCCCAGGCTGGGGTAGAAGATCCCCTCGCTGATGTGGATGATTTTCAATTAAGAAGAAATGAAGGAAATCTCAGGGGTTTTTTAATAAACGGACATGAGAGTGTATCCGAGCACTTTCTTTGTTGTCTTTCAGTGAAGAAGAAAAGAACATCTTCAGGCTCCGAAGAGGCTGATCTTACTTGTGTAGAGCATGTTGTACAAAGCCAACTTGCCAAAGGTACCTGATAAGCCAGGGAATAAAAAAGAGCAGATGTAAGGTTTTTTGCAGGTTCACTGCAAACACAGAATTTCCAGCCCCAGAGTACAGCCGAGAGGCATGCTCCTCTCCTCCGTGGTCATTTACAGCCGGGCTTGGTTGGATACCCAGCACAGACATCTTCATCTGCTGGAAACATTTGCCCGAACGTTACCCTCCCGAGTCCTGCACGTTGTGCTCCACCTCTTTATAAATATATGTTCTATGTATCTGTAAGATATGCCCTGCATTTATATATAAATATATGCTCTGTCTTTACTTTGCTTATCAGAATGCCGCATAAGATGCTGTCAGACACCATTCAAAAGACACGATACGTTCACTGCTTCTCCCTTCCCTACGAGGCCAACTCTCCTGTCAAAAAAGAAATGAGTTTGCTTTGATGGTATTTGTTCTTGACAAATCCATACTGGCTGCTTTTTTATCATTTTATTAATCTCCAGGATCTCTGTAAGTCAACTGTTTAATATTTTTTCCCACTACCTTCCCAGATACCAGACTTGGGCTGACTGGTCTGTAATTTCCCGCTCCTCATTTTTGAAGATGGGCGCTGTGTCTGTCCGTCTGAGCCCCTGGGACCTCCCTGTCACCTTCGGGTTATCGCAGATGATCGCCCATAGCGATGCCCATGTCCGGGCGGTGATGCTCTCTGTCACCCGCGCTCCTTGTGCCGCCGGTCCCGGTCGGAGGTGTTGCAGCTGCATCTCCTGATGCACCTCTCATCTTCTGTAGTTTCTACTCCAGCTGAGATTTTAATCTCCCTCGTGGGACATCTCCCATCCCGGCTTGGGAAGCCTCCCCTGCATTCCTCCTGGAAAGTAGCAGGCACGTGTTTCCCTGTATCTCTGCAGTCCTTCAGGTCATCCGTGTTTTCGCAGCGCTTGCCCAGGTTGCTGCCGTTGGACAGCTCGCTCGGCCGGTCCCCGCTGCAGGCGGGATTCCCTTGCTGACACCAGCTGTGTCCCTTTTTGATGTAAGCAATCAAGTCTTGAGGGTTTCTCACATCAGGGGAAGAAAGTGGGACAGATGCTGCACAGGCTGCATGAGGTCCTGCGCCCAAAGTCCGGCATCCCTGGATATGCATCTCTGCTAAGCATCTCTTTCTGAGCCAACGCTTTCTTCACAAGCATCTCTGCTCGTCTTTCCCTGGCTCTGCCTTTCTTCTGCGGCTTCCCTGAGAGGCAGAGAGGCTCTCCCGGCCACGCTCAGCTCAATTCGAGCCAAGCCCGACCTCAGTGCAAGCTGGTCCCGTAAAGACACCTGATTACTGTTTTACACCTTTCCTAAAGGAAAGGTGAGTGGTAGAAGCCCCACGCTCAACAAAAAACCTAATATAATTGTTAGGAATTTAGTGGGGAACTGCCTCTGATCTCTAAGCCCAAAAAGGGAGTGATTAAGCTAATTGCTCTCCTGGCTTTGCTGATGCAACTGCAAGCCAGGAAAGCCAGGAACACGTTGCGGGTCCTCCCCAGCCAGCAGCATCCCCGCCTGCCCCACCGAAGGTCTCTTCTCTTTAATGGATGTGTCCGTGGTGGGTGCTGTCCGTGTTCATCGGGGAGCACACCTGATCTGAGCCCGAGGGCAAGGCGGGCAGCTGAGCTCTGCCTCAGTTTTCTGGGTCTTTTCTCATTTGTTTGGATTTTTAAAAAAACAACCTCGCGCACGTTACAATTACAGGGCAGTTTTTTCAATGTAAGGAGGGAAAAGAAATCAGCGATTTAGACTCCTAACGCATTTTATACCCATTTCTTAATAGCGTGATGTTAGCACCATTTTATGTTTAGCATTAGCCTTAAATCACGCCTGAAATTTGGAGTTAAATCCCCTTTGTACAGTAAATAGGCTTAGTGCGGTGGTGGCAATCAGCCCGCCTGCCCCCCTCCTTTTTTTGTGTGGGGGGGTATTTTTCAGGAAAAGAAAGAGCCCACTCATCTGACATAATTTACTAAGATTCCCTACTCTGTAACTGAAATAAATCGGGCTATTAAAGCCATCATTAGGAGCAGATGCAGGCAGCCTTGGGGACAGCGAGGAGGTGCCGCTGGCTGCCCCATCTGCCGTACCACGCTCAGCCCCGGCCCTCGGTGCCGCTGCCCGTCAGCTCTGTCTTTATTCTCTTTTATTAAAAAAATCACTAACCCCATTAAAGGCAGAAGTTAATATGCATTTGCTACGGAGCAGGAAAACCCTGTAGTTGCTGATAACTAAGTTATTCTGACAGATGTGAGATCCAGAGTATTAATATCTGAAGCTCAAGGCAGTGAGTGGGGACTAATTATTGCTAAATATTTTTCATGGACATAGCGTTAACCTCTTTCGAACAGTCCCAAATGCCATTTCCATGTTTGTTCCCTCCAGCCAGGTTTTTTTTGCCATTGTTTCTGCATTAAATAGGAGCAACGGGTGAAAATTCAGTGGTTTATCTGGGAATGCCAAACTCTCCCAGGCTCTTTTCATCCCACGAGCATCCCAGCCGGGTTGGGACCACGGTGGTTTAGCCACAGCGCTGCTGGTGAAATGTTCCCCAAGTTTTCTCATAGCCCCGGCCGCTTTTTAAACTGGAGCGAATAACTTTGACCGTGTCTGTGTCAGGGAAACCTTGAAGGGAAAGGCGCCGTGGTGCGGGCAAGGCTGCGCGCCGTGCCGGGCTGGACCAGCGCCGGCAGCTCCTTGGTGCTGGCAAACCCTGGCAGCAAACAGGATTTGTCCTGTTGGGCTCCTCTCCTGCTTGTCAAAGGCAAAGAACACTTATGGGGTAAAACATACGGCCATGGGAAAGCACAGCAGCCCTGTTTCAGCCCTGCAGCAAACCTTGCCTAATCCAGTACAAAAAAGAAAATTGTCCGGCGTTTCAGCTAGGAAGCAGCGATCTGGTGACATTTGGTTTTGAGATCATCCGGATGATATGCTGCAAGAGGTGGATGTTATTCTGAAAATCATACTTATCCCCAGGGACTTTGGTAATGATTCAGATGGAGAGATGTACCTGGTGCTCCGGCGGGTGATGGGAGATCCAGAGCCGGAGCTATTTTAAGCCAAGCAAAAAGGCAGCCGGCGTTATGCAAAACCCAGCCATTCTGCGTCTGTCGGGTGCAGAGCATCTGACTGTAAATGCGTAAATAAGAGCTGAAGGCTCCGCAGAGCCACGGTTTTTCCCATTTGTTTGGCAAAGTTCAGCCCGTTCACAAAAACCGAGGAAAGCCCCGCACACCCCGGCAGGAATCGCCGGCAGATGCGGCTGCGTAAGCAAGTCTGGACTCCTAGTTTTTGCAGTGATGAGCAGCTGCAAAAATAAATACATTTAAAATAATAAAGCGGTTCCTCGATGCTCTGCTGCTTCACTCGGCGCCTCCCAGGGGAGAATAAGGAGGCTCCTACTGTCACCTCTCCCTCCCCAAAAAGCCATCGCTCTTCCCTGCTTTCCTGTCCCCCTCCCCAGGTAAATCCAGCTCCTTCTGCAGAGCTCACTGCGATGCTTCTCCTCCCTCACAGCCCCTCCACCGTCCTCCCCTCCCGCCACACCAGGCTCTGTCCTTGCCGCTCCCCGGGCACAAGCACGGCCGGACGGGTGCAGGATGCGTCCCAGCACCCTGGACACCCCGGGGGTTTCCAACCCCGTGGGCGCTTGCCGGAGCAGCCCAGCTCCTGGCTTTTGAATGCTCTGTGTGCACTGCAGGTGGGAGCATCCCCGGCGTTCGGACCCAAACCATGAGCTCCTTCCAATTGTGGATTTGGAAGAAAAAAAAAGAAAAAAAGTCAAATTCCCTTTTTTATTTGCTTCCTGAGCTTTGGGTATACTCCGTCGTCAGAGTTTCCGCTGAAAGCCAGAGGACCATAAACACGGTGTCTGTTTCAAATGGAACCAGAAATGCTTGAGCAAGAACATCCCCAAGCTTCGGCCGGTACCAACCAGGAGCGTGCCTGCAGCCGGGTCCCGCTCAGCATTAACGCCCGGTCCCTGGTGGGGTGCAGCCGTGCCGAGGGAGAGCATCCAGGGCTTGCAAAGGATGGCTCTGGAGAAAATACCTTGCTGGGCCTGGCAGGGGCTGGGTGTGGGAACACAGCGCTGTTCCACCCTGCTCTGGGGTCACCGTGATGGGGGCAGCGGATCTGCCTGGCCCCCAGGGACACGGGGGGCACATCCACGCGATGCCCCGCAGCCCGGGATGCAGGGATGCTGCAGGTCCCGGGGGGGGACCACGGGAGGGACAGGCGAGGGAAGGTGGGAGCTGCTGGGATGCGGGCGCCCAGGAGGGACGAGCAGAGCCGAGCTCAGACCCCACCTCGCTGGGACGCGCGTGATGGCCCTGCCGCTGGGCGGCTCCAGGCTTGGCACTGGGCAAAACGCAGGCTGGAGCCCCCAAACCGCGGGCAGGGGACCCCCAGTCCCCAGGCTGGAGCCACCGGCCGGTGCTCCTCACCGGGAGCGGGGTCCTGCTCACATTAACAGCATTTTTCGAGGTGAAGTCTAAAAGCAGTGGTGATATCCAGCGACGCACAGCTATCAAGCTATGGATTTTTCCCTGAGTACTCTTTTGATTACGGTGAACGAAGAACTTAAATATTTTTGCATAGTACCGTGCGTGCATTTCACTCTATAAATCTCGCTTTGTGAGAGCTTCGCACCCGTTTCGACAGCAACAAAAATAATTTACTTCCAACCGCTTCTTTCATAGCGAACCAAGGGAAGTGGATTGAAAGAAGCGAGGTTGTCTAGCGTAAGAAAATACTCCAAAACAACTGGCGAGGAGGAAAGAAAAGGTACGGCTCTGACATCGGGCTAGTTCAGGTCGGTGCGTTGAATAGCTAGGTGCCGCCGCGATGCTAAATAATTGAGTATGTCGCGGTTTAATGTCATGGGCACAGAGTCCAGACGCTGCCTCCCTCCTTTCCGTCGGTATTTCCTTGCGACGCCACATTTTATTTCATTTTATGCAGCCTGTGGTCATTTGGAGAAGAAGAAGGAGTAGCTGGCGTGGTTTCCCTGCTCCCCGGTGGCGCAGGAGGCCCGAGCGAGATGAAAATGATTTCCCAGCATTAACGCGGGGCCGGCTCCGGCTCCGGCTTCGGCTCTGTCCGGCCCTGGGGCAGCCCCGCTCCCGCACCCCATCCCTGCCCATCCCTGCCCGCTCTCCCCTTGCAAGCACCCGCCGAGGAAAAGTAATCACTTGCCTTACCTCCAGGTTTAATTACTCTCTGCTCCAGAGCTAATTAGGAGCGCGGTCCATCCAGAGGTCGGGGACGGAGCCCTCCCTCCTGCTCCGTGCCATCTGCCATTGCCACGACACGGGCTCTGCTTTTCACGCCTGGCCGGGCGCGCTGGATGCGCGGGGTGATGGGGCTCTCGTTCCTCCCCTGGGCCTTTGGAAGGGAAATAAAAAAAAAAAAAATTGAATGGTTCAAATTGCTGAGCGCTGCCCTTTTCCTTGCCGCTTTTTAAGCCTTTTAGCGTGCAGTTTTCCAGCAATTGGGAGGAAAATTGCCCTGAAAGAAAGAAACAAAAATCTGTCTTATTTTTAAACAAAACCCCTCGCGCCACACAAGCAGCTGCAGAGGATTTCTCTTCCAAGCGGGTGATGTCATGGGCTTTGTCAGCCAACGCTCTAATGAATAAAAACCTAGACCCTAAAATCATCCAAGCTTTTGATGAAACTCGCGAGGTTCCCGGTGCAAGCGTCACCAAAATGAGCTCGAGCCGGTGGTTTTGTCATGCAGATCCTGATTGCAGCGAGCCGGAGAGCCGAGGGCTCGAGCTGGGCAATAACCAAAACTGCCGGGTTTTGCACCCGCTGGCCCCACCGAGGGAGAGGAGAACCGGTGCGGGGGGGACGCCGACGCGGCAGCGGCTGCGGGGGCACCCGGGGGCACCTGCGCCGAGGGGCATCCTCGGTGCACAGCCCCTGGGGCAGATGGGTGCTGGGACATCGCTTCCACCGCAGAGTCGCTCTTGTTTTAAAAAATGTGACCTACAACCACATTGTATATATTTCAATATATTTTTAGATATATTCTATATTTTTATATATTTATATTAAAAAATATATATGTAACTATATAGAAAATATTGTGAGCAACACCCATTGCTGCTGCACCGGTGGGCACATCGCTGCTCTCCCAGGGACATCCCAGGGTGCTGAGGTCAGGAGATTTTGCAGCCAGCGCCGGGCATCCCGGCTCGGCTCGGGTCCCAGCCGGGGAGCGGATGGGTGCCAGCCGCGGGCAGCGCCCAGCAAGTCACACCAGGACAGTACGGACGGGGCTGGAAATGAGAACCAGGGCTGGGAGCCCACTGGTGCTGATGCTCCTGATGGGATGAGCCGAGGCCAAGCAGGGAACAGGGAAACAGGACGCTCCGCAACGTGGGAAATTGAAAAGGCAAATTTTTTTGCCCCAACAAAATATCTGCCCAGACAAGTTGGATGGAAAATGGTCGGTGAGCGCCGAAGTCAGCCGCTCCCTGGGATGATGCGCGGGCGCAGCACGGCCCCTGCAGACCCCCGGGAATGGGCGCATCCCTCCCAGGAATGGGCGCATCCCTCCCGGGAATGGGCACATCCCTCCTGGGAACGGGCGCATCCATCCCGGGAACGGGTGCATCCATCCCGGGAACGGGCACATCCCTCCTGGGAACAGGCACATCCATCCCGGGAACGGGCGCATCCCTCCCGGGAACGGGCGCATCCCTCCCGGCTGGCTCACGCACGCAGCCGAGGCGGCTCCCGGCTTGCCCAGGGCACTTCTCCCGGATTCAAACCGGGGTGCTAGCACTGAATCGTGTTTATAAAGCAATTTTAAGTCATGACTGGAGCTTTCTATGGATAAAAGGCGAAGCGTTGCCAATCTGCGTAACACCGAGGGGTTTGTGACCCGCAGGAGGCTCTCCAGGCTGAAGGCACGGCTCCATCCCTGGCACAAACCCTGCGGCAAAGCCGGAGCCGCTGGAAACGAGGGGTGTTGGCCCCGTAGGTTGCAACCGCCCGCTCTGACCAGCACGTGCCCTAATTGGGGAGCTTCCACAGCACATACTCCTCCTCTGGTGTCCCGCGATGGCTCGGAGCCGGTTCGCGCTGCTGGCTGTCCAAACGTGCATTTGGGTCATTTTTAAGACGTGCGTAGCCTACTCCATGGGCTGTAAAAGATATATGGAGCAGTTATTATCCGCTCCATAAAATATACTTGGCCTTTAGAAAACGTGCTGGTGAGACGCCTTCGTAGAGCTCCCTTGATTTATGGATTGGCGCCGTGGCCATCGCCGCCGTCCCTGGGAGCTGACCATGGCACGCGAGCACCCGCCGCTGACCTCTGCACAAACCGGGGCCCCTTCTGCAAACACAAAGCACGACCGCTACCGGCCGTCGGCACATGTCCCCCAACGCCTTTAAACCGGTTGTTCCCAGATAGTGTTTCTACACCGTGTTCGTGTTTCTACACCGTGTTCGTGTTTCTACACCGTGTTCGTACAGACGCGGCGGCGGGTCGGACCCGGCTCACGGCAGCCCAGCGCCGGCAGGACGCCGTCTGCCCCGAATTCACCGCCGGGCTCGCAGCTGCATGCCGAGAGAGAGTTATGAGAGAAAGATGGTTGTTTTGTTTCGGTTGTTCGTAGCCAACAGCGCCAGGACTCCCAGTGCTCCGTGCTCTGGGTTTCATTAGGCTGCTCTCGCAGGACCTTGTTCTCGTGGTATTTCGGCGCAGATGGTTTCCAGCCCGCTTTACGGAACGTCAGGCTCTTCTCGGTGCAGGGCTCGGCTCCCTCGTTCCCGTTCGTTGCAGCTTTGGGTGCTCAGATACCAGCCCGCGCATCTCCAGTGTGCTCGTGTGTGTCCCGGCTGCTCGCTGTGGACGTGAAAATAGAATCGCCTTCGCCGGAAAGTGGGACAAAGCTGGGTTCCAAGATCAAAGGACAGCTCGGCAAGTTGGCACCTGCAGTTCATTTAAGGCCAAGATAGAGATCTTTAAAATAAATCTGGAATGAAAGATGAGATATATATTGTCTTCTTGGAATGATTCCGACCCCGTTTTCATGTCAGGCGGACAAATTTCCCATGAAATTCATCCAGCAGGGCTGGACGTGCAAGAGACCTTTCTACAACAGCCGTTTTTCTTACGTTTTTCTCTTTTAGCTCCTGTATCATCACTCTGTTTTATTAAAGAAGCTTCTTTTATGCAAATCCTAGAAGATAAATATGCGATATACTAAATAAAAACAAACCAGCGAGTGCTATGGCTGTGTTACAGGGAACGGGCGCTGCAGCAGCGCCCCAGGGATGGCAGAGGGTACGGTGCTACCAACGTTTAACCAGCAGGACCGAGTTCTCTGCCTGGACGTTGTCGGTGGCAGCTGCCCATGGACTGAAAAGTCCAAGGGAGAACTTAAAAAGCAAACACATCTATTGGTGAGACCTGGACCACGTGAGAGGCGTTAGATTTCAATCAAAAAAGGGAGCTGAGCCCAACTCAGCGCAACTCTGGCGCAACTCTGGCGCGCTTGGAGCAGAACCGGTAGGTCTAGGCTGATCCATATGATCCTACCTGGATTTCAACTCCAGCGAGTTATAGGTGCCGCTTTCCGGCTGCTGGAGGTGCAGAACCGCTGGGAGAGCGGGGCGCCAGGAGGGCTTTGCTGTGCTTTAATTTCCACGTCCTCACGGACGGCGCTGCCGCCTCACCGCTCGCTGGCCGGGCTTTCCACGGCTCATTGCCAATGATAACTATCACCATCCACCCAGCACGTTAAATCTGTACAAAGATTTAGAGAATGAAATCCTCACCTTGTTCAACCTGGCGGAGAAACTTCTGCTGACCGCAATGGACCCATGCCCTCCCCTTTGCACCCACTTGGATTTCTGCAAACTGCTGGGTCTTCTCTTCCAAGCTCACACTCCAGCAAGTGGGACGTGCAAAACGAAACACGGGTGCTCGCTTGCTTCTTATCCACCGCAGGACTGGCACAAGCCACTGTCCCCGTCACCGGAGCAGCAGGAAAGCGTGGGCATCCCGCCGGGTGCCCACCAGCCAGCGCCCGCAGGTTCTGCTGCATCCCGAGGGAAAGCACGCCGGCTGCCCAAAACTCGGCCTCTGGTCCCCGACGGTGGGAACCGGAGGATGGGGACAGACGGACCTGAAGTTTCCGCAGCGAAGAGGCTGCAGGGCAGGGCAGGGAGGAGCGCCCGTCACCCCGGAGGGTTCAGGCTCTCGCAGGGACGCTGCGCTGCCGAGGGATGGGGGAGAACGTGGATGCATATTGCTTGGCAGTGCCGGCTCGCGCCGTGGCTGGCCCGGTGGTCTCTGCCGCCCTTGTGCAGCCTCGCTGGGTGTTTCTGCTGCGGGAGCTGGGACACAGGCGCTCCCACCACAACCCAAGCCTCCCCGGCGACGCGGTGCTAAATACACGGCACACTTCGGGAGCTGTGGCACGTGCTCCGGCTCACGGTGCCGCCAACCCCAAAACCGGGTGATTAACCCCGAGCTCTCGGGGTCCTCCCCGTCACCAAGCTGCGTTTGCAGAGCAGTTACACAAGAACACTCAGACATGACCACCACCTAGAGGCTAGAGCACTAAATGAAGCTAGAAAGATTTATAGTCAAGATGGGCCAAAAAAGGGGTTGGAAATATTTCATGAGCCCGAATCGAGCAACAGTGAGAGCTGGGTGCCTGGACCCCCTTCCTCCAACCCAGCGGTGGCCCTCGCCGCGGCTTCAGCCCACGCAACAGCACGGCGCGGACCTGCCACCCTGGGGGGATGCATTTGGGAAGGAGTTTGGCGGAGGGCAGGAGAAAGGGGTGCCCTTCTCCTCCCGTGCACCCTCCCCTGCACGAGGCGGGTTAAGGAGGAGCCCTCCAACGGAGAATCAGATTCCTGGGCGCACGCGGCAGCCGCATTCCTCGGCTTCGGCTGCTGAGAAGCCGGGGTCCAGCAGCACAGGGCTTGGCAGGGACACGCACGGCAGCTCCCCAGCCTACGGCGCCTCGGTTACAGCCACGCTGTCTGTCTGTCCCCACCAACAGCCAGACGTGTGCGGTTTGACAGCGGGCACGTTTTTCTGCTTTCGAGGGGCCGGGAGCGCGGCCGGCGGGGCTGAGGCCAGAGGTGCGGACCAGCCTGCGGCCCCTTGCCGCCAGCTCGGGCCGGAGGTGACGGGGAAGGGCAGAGCCAGGGGACGGCCCCAGGTCCCCTCCCAGCCTCCCACGGTCTGCGACTCCGGCTCGTCCTGCAGCGGGGACGCGTCTTTGTGTTCCACAGCCCCACTGGGTCCTCTTCCAAGAATTTGTCTAATCGCTTACTAAACCATTACGATTTTTCGGATCCATTTGGGCAATGAGTTCCGCGGCTTAATTACACATTGTGTGAAAAATGTTCGGTTTGCATCTGCCACTTGGTAATTTCATTTGGTGCCTCTTTGTTCGCTTTGTCTCCCAACACAAGAGCCGCCGACCCCTATTCGCCTTCTCCGTGCCACTGCGTGAGTCTGTACATCTCCCTCCTCCTTATCCCCCCCGTCTGCCAATTCTCTGCAAGACAAAAAGGGTAATTTATTTAATTGTTGCTGATATAATGTGCTAAAACTCTCCTTTACCCTCCAACAGTTAATGACACTTGTTAATTACTTTAATTACTCCCAGGGTAACGTTCCAGGTAGAGAGGAGGACCCCGCTGGGCTGCACGGGCATAGACACAGAGCAGGCAAGCCAGCGTTTACTCCCAAGAGCTACGTCGGTGTAACCGGGCTACAACAGCATGGGTGGTGAAACCGGAGCAGGGAAAGCCTGGCCTAGATTTGCAAATTTCTGTTTGCAGCATGGAAAGATTTATAGGAGGCCTCAGGGGAAGGCAGAGCTTGCAGGATTTCCCTTGGACTGGGCTGTCGAGGCTTGGAGCGGCGACTCCAGCCTCTCCCTCCTTCGCAGAGACGATGCTTTCGGTGCAAAACGGAACCGCGACTTGGCGGTGTCGTTACGGCCGGCTCCTCTGTGGCGGTAGGTACGGTTGTAGGAAGGAAGACATCAAACCAAGCGAACTTTCAGCCCAGCTGGGAAGCCGAGGCTCGGTCCTAGGCTCAGCGACAGCCTCCCTCTAGCTACGAGATGTGTGCCTGGGGGCCGGCAGCCCCCGTATCAGCGAAACAAAAAAGATCATTTGTGGTCTCGCGGAGCAGCATCTGCCAGCACCCTCGTAGCCGGGATGAAACCCGAGAGTTGCCGCAATCTAAACCTTCTCTGCAGTCGCTTTTATCTTACCGGGGGGAAAACAAACAGCAGAGAACCAGAAAGCTTTGTGGCTGAGATGTCTCACATCTGGTTTTAGCTCTGAGAAATGTAGTTCCACCCCCTCCCTGAATCGTTAATGTTAAACAAACAAAACCCCGGCGATTTTTCTGGATTTCGGCTCTCGGATAACTCACAAGCAGCTTTGACTGCGAATTCCAGGCTTGCGCTGCCCTTCGTGCCCAACGAAAGCGACGCACCTCGCTTGGCCGGGAGGGAGGCAACCCGAAAAGCCGTGCCCTGGGGCCGCGCGCTGGGCACGGCGCCGCCGGGAGGGAGAAGCGGTTTGTGCCTCGGCACCGGGAGGCATTTCCAGTTTGGGGCAATTCCTTAGAAATGGCAGCCCGGGAGTGCTCTGCCGGAGCCCTCGCACCTCTCTGGGACAGCCCCAGCGTTGCACGCTCCTCGCCGCTGCTCCAGGAGGGACGTTTGCCTCCTCGCTGCGCCGGGGAGCCTGGCTGAGGAGCAGAGCGAAGCCGGGCTCTCCTAGGGAGAGATGAATTTCCTATTTCCAGTGAGATGAACCTGGTTTAAATCTTGACCGCTCTATTTTTAGGTTTCAAGACAGCATTTTTGCCCGTGTTATTTATGCTTCCCCCCCTTTTTTTTTAAGAACGTCTGGAAATGTTTAAGATGCGTCCAATTGTATTAACATGCCTCTGAGAGCTTTACGGCGTCAATTTGATTTCCACTCTTTCAGAAAGCGAGCTTCCTAATTTGCGACTTTATTCCTTTCATAGCACATAAGCACCTACTCCATCTCGCTGCTTTCAGGTGCTACGTCCGTCCGAAGCTCACGCTAACGCGTTTGGACATCACTTACATAGTTCCATTCGACGCCTTTCGAGCAATTCCCTCGCTGGCGCCACAGGAGGAAGGCAGCGTTTCACTCCGCCGGGATCCTCTCCCGCTGTCCCCTTCCAGCAGCGACGCTGGAGGTAGCTAAACGGGGGCAGATGAAGGGTGCGGGAGCAGCACCGCTCCTCTTCCCATCCCCTCCTTGAGCCGCTCCCAGCCCAATCCTAATCACGCTCCTTCAAAAGCAGGGGACGGCGGACAAACGAGACACCGATGACCGCTGTCACCCACCTCGGCGCCCGCTCGTGACCCGCTCCCCTCTCCCTCGGGCACTGGGAGGGTCTCTGGCCAGCAGCCACGTGAACATTGTTCTCTCCAAATGAGAGAGGCTCCTCGAAAGCCGTGCGGCGGCGGGGCCCGAGGGCTGTTCTCGGCTCCCTGGAGCCCGTCCAGGGCATCAGGTTTCAGAGCAGGGGCTGCCACGCCAGCTGCATGGGGAAGGAACATCACCACTGGGACGATTAGAAGGAAGAGCCATCCGTTTCTATTCAGGGGATTCAATTTTCGTTCTACTTCATCAGATTAACACCAGTGTAACTCCATTAACTACCAGGGAGTTGCTCTTGATCTGAAAATCAGAGCCGTCAGATTTTCTGGCTTTTGCCTGCAGTCACTCCGTTCAAAGGAGCGGAGGTGGCTGTAGGATGCACCCACAAACGCCTTCCTTGCACGTGGTTCGTGGGGGTTGGAGTTTTCTTTCTTTCCCCCAATTACCCTCTTTTTTTAAAATCCCAAGGACCTCACTGTGATTTTCATTTTCTACTTGCTGATGGCAGCCGTGCCTTTTCTCTCCCGTTCCTCCCCCTGCGCTGCTCCAGCGCGTTGCTCGTGATGGCCACCGGGACGAAGTCTCGAGGTGCTTCCTTTCATTTCAATCCTCACTTCCCAGGACGGTGAGCAGCATCTTTCTAAGCCTTTCATTGCTCCGACGAAGCAATAAGCAAACGCTTGCCCAAGTTCTGTCGAAGATCCCGTAAGAACACGCATTACTGCGAGGAATGGCAAGTCTCAGTACTTTCTCTTAAACTTTAAAGGCATCCTGGAGTTACCTCAGCCCCATGCTGCGCTAGGAGCCTGCACCAAAAGTTACATCATGAGTCGTATTAACACACCAAGCCTGGCAGGAATGACAAAACAAAAATCCTAGTGAAGAGCCTTGCTCTGTCCAATGATCGCCACTAAATAAAATCATTACGATGAACCTCCTTAGCAATAAGATGGGGCTGGAGCATTAACACGATCCCTCCAGCGTTGCACTAAAATCGGGTCGTTGTTCGCCGACATCTCACTGTATTAACCTTGACTCTATAGCTGTGCACCATCACTGTTGCTATTTGGAGAGGATAATGCGTCCCCGGACACCGACTCCCACCCAAACCACGCCGGTACCCTCGACACCACACCACCTGGTCACCCCAGTGCCCAACGCTGCTTCGCACAGCGGGACGTACCCACAGACTGCGCTCACCTTCACGCACAGGCTTTCTCTGCGTGCGAGATTTAATGATTTGTAGGGTTCCTGCTCAGCAGGTAACGGCATCGGTAGTGCCCACTGTCTGCTTGTTAAACAGGACACAAGGTTTGTCAAACTACCTCAAACGACAAGGAATATCTAAAACGTTATAACCAGCAGCGTCGCCTCCTTTCAGCAGGTTTCACTGCAAAATCCAAGTCAACAGTCGTACGCGTATTTTGTCCAGTAACTGACGGGCATCTCACCATCGCAAGTTGTTGCCAACCTCACTTTAAATCTCTTCCCCTAGCTATAAATAGCGTTATGCCACCTCAGAACCATCGCTATCTTTAGACTCATGAATCTGTTCACCACGTCGCACCTTCTAAGGTTCGTAATTGCTATGATTAATAACGACAACCAAAGTCCCGCAGCCGATTTCGCCTGCCTAGCCATTCTACGAATCCTTCGTCGCCAGCACCAGACCAGGCAAACACGTCCTGCTTGCACCCAGAGCGCTGCCGAACAGCCAGCCACGGATCGCGGTGAAGGGAGATTCTCCACGTATTCCAACCGAACCTGAAAGCAGGTACACCCCGCTGACTGGTCAGCGAAAAAGTTTTCTCCCTTCGAAACGCCTACTTTTCGGACAACCACAAACTAAGCAAAGCTTGTGAGCTGACGTGGAGCTCGCCTTTGATTCAGTGTCGAGACATGAGCGCCAACAGATGAGGAGGATTTGGCAGAAGGCAGGCAATCTATTTAGTTGTGCAACTCGCTCAATACCCCATTGCTCAGAGAAGTTATGAATTTGAGCAAGGAGGTTTGTCTGAAAAGTTCTTAAGCAATTTTCTGTACTTATTTGAAACAGGAATCTGATTGTAACAATAGTTATAGAATTAAGAACAACTCTCGCCCTGGCACTGGAAGAGGAAGAAATAAACAAAACCAAACACTCAATTGTATGTTTCTGTGTAACAACCTCTGTATTAAAATGGAGAAACACGACTTGACATACAGAATGACCTCAATTAGCGTATGACAGGCTGATTATACCTTGGCATATGGACGAGCCCTTTGCTAAGAAGAAAATATCAACCACATTTGTGGTGTCTGCTGTTATTTAAATAACAATGTTTGAAACGCTCCATGACTAGAGGTTAAAGCCAAAGAGAAATGGTTCAACGGTGCCGAGATTTGGAGAAGGAGCTCACCTTCCTCGCAGAACTGGATTTGCTATTTTAAGCCCGTTTAGAGAAACCACTGGGGGCAGTGGGAATATGCAAGTATAGAACATTTCATTCCAGTATGCGTTTTCTCCCTGAAGCAGTACAGGCCCATTGGTATTTCTCATCGACTTCCAGCAGCATTCAGTCAGACCCTAAAAATGACTGTACCGCGTGTCCAAAGCACGCCGCGGTGCTTGTTAGTGGTCTTTCATTATTCAAAAGCAGGCTAAATTCAGTAAATCATTTTTACGTGTAGAAGTGTCAGGATGACATCTGAACTACTGCTGGATCATCTTCAAATTGGGACATTCAGAATCTCCCCGGTTTTACCCGCATTTCACCACACTTCCACCAGGCAAGGGATTCCAGCTACTTCTCTCCATCAGTTTTCACTGCAGGACAGACGCCCGAAAGTCACTGTGTCTAGGCTGCGTTGGATTAAGGGAACACACTGCAAAGGAAAAGGCCCCTAAATACTCTCTCACCCTTGCTGCCGAGGCAGATCCAGCTCAGTTAACCCCGATGCTTTTATAGAGCAGTTCTACAGAATGAAAGGTGATGCAGCAGGAATAAAAATCCCCGGTGCTTTAGGCCTTGAAAATTAAATCCACATTAAACATCATCTAGTAGCCAGTGCCCTGGGGTACTGATCCTGAAACACACATTTAATACAAGACGCTATGCATTGAGATGCTGAGTTAGGTTTTGGATAGGAGATAAAATACGCAAGCTCTTGGAATTTCACATTTCTGGGCTACGGAACAATTTAATGCAAAAGATAAGGTTTCTGCATTGCAGACATTTTTCTTCTTATTAAATATATAATGTATGTGGTCATCAATGTGAAGAGACTTTCTATAAAAGGAGGCTTTAAGCGGAAAATTTGAAGTGTCCTTGAAAAAGTTGCATAGAATAGCTGTAGCAACAAAGATGAGGCTAGGTAAAACTGATACTAAACCCCCATTTAACTACTGTCTAGTCTAGCTGGCATTTCCCAGAATAATGAAACTTGCATTAATGGAAAGCACTTCTGTACACACACACATTATCCTGCTAGGAGAAGCTAAGTGAGTCCAAGAAAACATCTTGTGAGTTATACATGTTTAAAGCAGAAAATTATAAACAACAGTTATGGAAGTATGTACTTTAACCAGGACTATGAACATTCCTACATCAACAGAAAACAATTTTATACTATTAAGGATTCGATGTAAACGTGGCAGTCTCGAAGCTTCTGCAACATTTCTAAGAGGAAAGACCCCCCCTCTAAATCGTAATCGGTTAATAGGCACATAAAAGAAAACGAGACGGCACCCTTCAGAATTTATAACAACATCTATAATGCTTAAGGCGTCTTGGACAACAGCAGGTATCCCACCTTCACTTGAGTAACAATTTACAAGGTCAGCCTTCATCGGAAAGCGCTGGCTGAAGTTCCCAGCTGGTGTAAGCCAGCACTGAAATCACCTATTCCCATTTCGGCTGCCCATAAAGTAATTTTTGTTTACACAACTGAAGAAGGCAGGGGTGCAAGCCCTGATCACGCTACGGCCCAACGCTGTCTAGCTGCACAGGTTCTCTCTGTGCTACTGCAACTCTTCTGGAATTTGGTAGCTTTCCAGCAGTACGTTTGCAGCACAAGCAACAAACCACAATCAGCTTTTGAGGAGTCTTTTTTATTAAGATAAATCCAGCAAAATTCCTAACAGTGGGTACATACAACCAACCTGCCCTTTTAAAAGAAATGTTTGTATTTCATTTAAAAACATGATTACACGTTTATTTATTTATTTTTTTTCAAAACTGACAAAATAAAATTACATTTGGGAAACAACAGATTTCCAGCTCTTAGGTTTTTCATGAAAATAGCTCACCTTCTTTATAAAAGCAACCCACAGAACCACTGGAATGTTTAACACGGTTATTTGTTTTGAGACCTCCCCACTTTAAGAAACCATACAACACATACAAGGGAAAAATTAAAATCTGAAGTCTGTAAGCATGACTTACACAAAAAGGGACACACTGACAGAAGTCAAAAGCTACCACCACTTATTCTTTCCATGTACCATACAAACTATTACAATCACAAAATTTAAAAACAATGATTTTTTTTTTTTGTTTTGTTTTGTTTGTTAGGGATTTAATTCCCAAGTAACCGAGATGAAGATGTTCCATAATTAAATTCATGCTAAAAAAACCTGCATTTATAAAATAGTTGATAAAAATATTCCTCTCTGTTAACAATACAGCATGGAGGTACGGATACCAAATGATGGAGATATAGGGCAGGGTTAACATTACTCGGACTTGGCTTCCTTATCATCAGATGCTTCAGCAGCTGGTGCCTATAAAAGTGTTTGGGAAGAATAGAAATATTATTCGTAATGCTAATCGGATTCCATTCTAACAAGCATCAAAGAGAGACTAGTTTGTTAGCACAGACACGGACAACATTTTTTGTAGATAGACAAGAATGCACAGCTACTACAGAAAATATCAACACAACAACATGTCGGCTGATAATTCTAAAAATTAAACCACAGATGAGTATTAATTGATGATCGGGTTAATTTTGGAATGTTAAGTGCCTCCAAAGAGGCAGAAGTTTAGAACGTATTTTAGATTAGGATCAATCATATGCTAGGGAAAGTTCAAGTCCTCATCTCCATAAGTCACAGGGAAGTTAAGAATTACACAGAAAACTGCAATACTTGTCTATTGTCCAAACTTCGGGGAAATTGGTTCTCACCTGTTTTCTATAAAAATGTCTGCTATGACTTTTTAAGTCAACACATCAAAATTGCAAAGGTCCTATCAAAGATCCTTTCAAGTACATTAGCCCCGTATTAATTTTTTACTAAAGAAGCTCCTGAATTAGTCTTAAAAATGAAAGAATGAACGACCCATTAACTAGATAATGATACTCAACACATGAAGAGAGATCACTGCAAATCAAAAGCAACGGAGAACACAACAGGCTAGTCTGTGCCTACAGGGGCAAAGGGAGCCCGTAGCAAACGTTGCGCTTCTATTCTCAGCAAGAAATCTGCTAGGAAAAGGCCATCGGGAGCTGACCGAAGCTTGTAGCTAGTCCTAGCAAATGGCAGCTCTCAGGTAAGTAGCTGATACAGTAAGACCTGTAAGAAAGAGGCTTGCAGATCAAGAGACAAGACCAAGTTT
The DNA here is from genome assembly GCA_013401315.1 of Balaeniceps rex. Taxonomy (NCBI): domain Eukaryota; kingdom Metazoa; phylum Chordata; class Aves; order Pelecaniformes; family Balaenicipitidae; genus Balaeniceps; species Balaeniceps rex. The sequence goes on along the minus strand of VYZW01019329.1, from coordinate 390,909 downwards.
ATTTTGCAGATCTCTTGTTGAATTGTTCTGAGGCGAAGAATTGTTTTAAAGAGTTGTGTAAAAACTTAAAACCAGATTTCTGGCACAGTACCAACCTGTGCTGAGCAGAAGAGGCAATCCAGCAGTCCAGAGAGGATATGCAAAGTCAGCTCAGGGTTGGGCAGCAACCTTACTGAGCTCTACTGCTCCCCAAATATTCTGTATTGCTCTTGTGCCAACCCTGAGAGGGACACTACGACAGCACAGGCCACCTGTGGAAGGGCTCTATCGCATAGCAGGAATGAGTTTGAAGGAGAATGCTATTCTTTCAGGCTCTCCCTGGGAGTTGCCCTGTGCCGATACTGCAGCTGGTCTGTCTTTACAGCATGGCAGTGAAACACACCACCTTCTGACAAGCAGGCCCAATCGTTAGCTCCTGCAGATGTATTACCAATACATCTGTGTTTATTCCCATGTTTACTGTAGCTAAAGTACCTCATTAGTTTTGGTATCTCCGTTTTCAGAGTGGTTTTCTTCTTTAGCATCCTCTTGTTTAGTTTCATCTTTGCCTTTGGCTCCTTTCTTCCCTTTTGTTGCTGCCTTTTTGTCTTCCTTTTTATCATTTGCTGCCTTTTCCTTCTGTTAAGAAAACAGACCGTGATATGGTAAATGCTAATTTCCACCTCGTACATCTGCATACACACATTCTCGACTCTAAAACCGTCTACACGACCTGCTTCTACACACCGAACTTCCTATTGACAAAGATGAGGTGAAAGTTTCTACGGAGCAGTGCTTTCCTTCTATACTGTCCTGAATGTGCTACTAGGAAGCGCATAATATAAAAGCAGCCATGGCTGGGGTTAAAAGAATTCCTATTTTAAATAGGCATTCAATTAAATTAGCTAAAAAATGTTGGAGTTGAACGGGCCTGTATTTCTGCTGTGCTGCTGAAAGGCATACCACAGAACAAAAAGCACATGTACGACTAGTGGAAATACCAGAATACTTCAGATGTGCTATTAATGCCTATTTAGAAAACTGTAACAAAGCTGTAGTCAAAGGACTTTCCCCCTTCCCTGCCAGAAATATTCCTTACTGTAATAAACCATTTGTGCGATAGACAAGTCGGGGGCTCAACAGCATCACTTCAGCAACAACGAGAACTTTGCATTTATTATTTAAGCGCAGTTTCTTATATGTGGATCAGGCTAAATCAAAACAAAACTTGATGCTACAACTTCTGCAGTAATCATTTTCTCTATGGCAAGGTCAGATCCTGACCCCAATGCAGTAACTAGCACGACTCTCATTAGTTTCAATTCCGAGGATCTGCCTCTTGCTGCCAATAAGTAGCGGCACTAAGTAAACTAGCTTAGTTCCTCGCTTGATTAACCTAGTTCCAACAAAGGAACCATAAACATCTGCAAAATTACTACTCACAGGTAAGTGAAGATAAACAGATAACTACTGAATATATATCTCTCCCTCTACTCAGAAGATGGAGTTGTCTCGGCGACTAGAAGTTACAAAAAGCATACTTTCTTATTTCAACACCTCGCTTATTACTGTACAAAATTAATTCACATTAAAAATAAGCTGCTTGCTAAGGGTAAACACAGATACAGAGTGTTAGGGGCAAAGTCACCTGATTCTTCAATGATACTGATGATTAAAAATTCACCAAAATTTACACCAACTCCTACAATAACGCAGAAAATTCAAGACAGGAGGTTAGTAGCACCCAAACGGGTGAGGGTCTCTCTCCTCTCTAACCTCCCACTCCCCAGTCTGACCTTGCTGAGGGATTTCAGCCCACCTGGGAAACTCTACTACAATACAGTGTTAGGAGCCCCCTTCTCCCGGGCTGTGCCTGCTCTCAACAAGCCTCTCCTCCTCTCTGGGGACTGACTTATCAGCGATATGTGGTGGCTCTTTCCCAGAGAAGGAAGAGAGTCACCAGAGGAGGAAGGAGTGTGCCTCCACTCACTCTTTTTCCCCTCGTTGGCTGAACCGTCCTCCAACTTTCAAGAGAGGCAGAAGAAAGATAAATATCACAGTAATATCAGCACCCAAGTATTCTGGTAGTGTTTGGCAGTAAGATTTAGAATTGCAATACTACTGCGGTACTGGTTTGCTCTCTGTCACTTGAACGGACCTCATCAGGCCTTTGAAATGCACAGAAGCAGTCCACTGTGAAGGGTTCCTCCCTCCAGCAGCACCCGCATGCTCCAAACTCATGAGCACAGGTGTGTTAGTCACTTGCTCTTCCAATGTAAGCCATAAAGGATTTTTAAAGACTTGGAGTTGTTTGAAGAAGTGTATCTTTTCCCTTAACCCATTAAAAAAAGACAACAAAGTATTAAAACTGTAATTCTCTGTAGCCCGCTCTTTGCTGGTAAAGCCCCTCTTTGAGGAGAATCAACAGAAACTGGCTTCCATGGCTGGACTGAGTGGAAGAGAAGGTGTCTCGCAGCACACAGCTGTGGGCGAGGATCCTGGGATCTCTGCTCTGTTCTGCAAGATCTGTGGCTTCTGGGAACAAGCTAACAGCTATTCTGTAAGGGATCAAGCCCCCTTCCACAACCGAGTGAGTCCAGGAAAAAAAATACCCAAGGAGACAATGTTATTTTTCAATTTCCAAGCTTCTTCCACCCTCTCAGCTAGTTCTGAGCTAATACCATTGTATTCATTTTCCTGAATAATTTTTCTATACAGATGGCAACATCCATTCAGTAATAAGGTCACGTGTTTTATAAAGTGATAAAACTTTTTTCCCAGCTCGATGTTTTTCAATGTGGCTAAGTTTAAAAGGTGAAATCTATTCTGACACACAAAATTCAAAGAACCTGAAGGTTGTTAAGTTAAGCATTTGGGGGAAAGAAAAATTAAAGATGCCTGCACAATTCTTATTACACCCCCTTTGCACAGATATTGATCCAGTATTAGGAGCTCTAGAGAGCCAAAAATGCAGCTCAAGTATCCTGGCTTCAAACCAGCACCTTGGAAGCAAGAGGACCAAGGCTTTCCAAGTCCAACCGCGGGGCAACGTGCGGGGCAATGACCAAGGCACCGCTCCCAGCAGAACTAAACCGTGTATGATCCCAGAGCGAGACCGCACTATACAGCTTGTGCATCAAGGGACCAAACTAAGTTTTGACAACCACTTACAGTCCTTAACTTTTGAATGCTTATTTTCACAACTTTTAAGATTTGGCTAACGCAGCTTTCGTGTACAAACCCTGAGATGTTTCCATAAAAATAAAAAAGCAAACTCGAAAAAAAGGAAATACCAACAACGTGCATCGTATGCAACTGTGCTGACCTCTGCGTGGGGCATCAGCAGAGGCCGAACTTTTTGATCCCCAAGCGAGTGCTCTGCCACTCAGTCTGGAAGAGCAACCACCAGCAGCAGGCTCTCCTCTTCCAAGGGGCACCAGCCACTTAGAGGGAGATGCAATCCTGAGTGTGCCAGCCACTCGCACCACAGGAATGCGGAGCAGCAGGGTTCCGAGGTTCCCCTGCCGCTCTGTAATGGGATCTAGAAATCTGGCTGCATGACCAAGACACAGATGTGAAAAATTTGCTCTGCACACCACTGAGATTACAGAGCTGAGATGTGGGGTCCCCAAAACAACATGCAGGGTTCTCCTTCTTGCCCCTTTCTCGTGACATCTCTGCTGCTCCGTATAGCAAGACTCGGAGGGAGGCAGAATAGTTGTCATCATCTGGAAGTCTGCTGTGCCATATGCAATTGCAAGGCCTTTCAAATGTACAGAAAACGAGTTCCTGGTTCCCAGCCCATCATCCCCTTCTGCAACTAAAGCATCTCTCACGCCTGTGCTTTGCCCATATGACCATCCAAAACCACAACGGAAAATGGGAACAGGTTAAAAAGAACACTAAAGTTTTGTTGTTGTTGGGTTTTATTTTTTCCCAGCTGCAAAATCCTAATACAACCTGAATATTTACAGATAGATCTAAAAAAAAGCACTGCGAACTGTGACCGCTGGGGAAGTTTGTGACAGGAAGGGAATATAAAGAAATACCTCATGGATTGCAGAACTGCCCCCTTTTAAATCTCAAACTGTCGCTCCGAAGCACAAAGGAGCTTTAAATAGTTTCTTTTTTAACTACACTGTCAGATATGCCAATATTTTTGACATTTCCAAAAATATCCAGCTTAAGGAAATGGTTATATAGAACTTTATCTCCAGTGATTAAAATTTGATAAACTGATAACTAACTGAAAAGAGTGCCTTTGAATGAAAACATGGTAAGAAACTGTAATTAAAAGCATGATTCTCAATGCCTTCTCTACTTGAGTCTCTGATCTCTATTCAAGGCATCGTTTTCCCAACAATGCATTATATGAAACTTCAGAACGGCTTTGCAAGGCAAACAGTAAAGCCTCACCACAACCGATTTAAAATCTGTTCAGCTTACCACATTCCTTCGCTAGGAATTGGATAAAATTATCTTTACATCTTTCATGTTCTTTTAACTGACATAATTCAGTCTTAAATCTTTAAAGAAAATTATGAAAAACCAAACCGGTTAGTTCTGGATGTCCCCCCCCCTCCATAAACACCTTGAGAAAGAGAAGAGTAACTTCAGTGCAAGAGATCTCGAACACGTACCTTAGGTGCTGCCTTTTTGGGCTTTGGCTCCGGTTTAGGCGGAGCAGGTTTCTGTACAAAACATACATAGGAATCAGAGTCAGATGAATGCTATAAATGTTTTAGGGATTCTGTTGGTAACTCTTGAAAACTATTCCAACAAAAAATAGGTTAGAGCTGTCTGCTTCACTCTGTAGTATAAAGGAGTAAATCTCACAGATGGATCAGTATCTTTCGCTATCCAAACCCACGTTTCCTCGTGTACGTTACAGTGGTTACGGTACAGGTGCTGATGGTAGTAGTAAGCGGATCATTACTGTGTCTGGGTGTTACTGTCTGCTCTGAAGGCAAGCAGCTGCCAAAAATGAAAGGTATTAACATTTGGACATAACTCTATGCATGAATACGCATCTTAGCTTTCACTAAAATTAAGTACTTTCTTTTTTAAATAGCAACCGTTATCCACTTGGCATTTCCAAGACGGCTTAAAAAAGGGCTGGGTGCACAAAGTGTCTGTAGAAAAGGACGCCAAGAGCCTGTTTAAGGCTGTGACTTTGGGCTGAACCCTACCGCATGACATAGATTTACAACCTCTAGGTCTCAGTTTAGCCAACAGTTGGGCCTGCAAAATCAATGGGCAAATTACAAGTATAAGGAGATAGCAGGTAATTTATAGAGCTATGAGCAGGTATTTGTATGGAGAAGACCTACAGAGAACAAATGCATCTTGAAATCAATATTCCTCGACTCTGGATACTCATGCGTCCAGACTGAACATTAACCAACACAGATGTTGGATCTCACGTGAAACGTCTAAAAGTAAGCTTGTAACGTGTTCATACTCAAGGACTGGAAACACAGAATAGGCATTTTACTTTTAAATATTGCAATACGCTAACCATGCTTTTCACGATACCGGTGGGAAAAAACCCAAATAGTTTCTCTATAACTGTCCCCCAGAACTTAGCATCCCACATGATGTAGTATTAAAAGAGTAAATGAAGATACTTACAGCGGATAGTCTAGCTGACCTTCTCTTTGGCTGCGTAAAGAAAGATGCGTCACTAAAATTCAGAGAGCATATAAAGCGGTGCTTTCTCAGAACTGCAACCCACAGCACGTACACCATGCCATGAAGCCCCATACAAATTCTAGGATTTATGAAATTAGGGGCATTATGGCGATGACTTCCCAAAAGCGCAGCTTTAGTTCAATGGTTCTCACTCTATGCCGCCCCCCTTTTACCCCATGGAGGTGGTAAGTGATAAAGTTTCTTTACTTCCAGTTGTGCCATTAAGGCTCTGTCACCGAGCTGTCGTCTGTAAGGCTAAAGGGAACATGTTCCCATCGGAACCGATGGCCTCTGGCCTCAGCCGGGACACCCGGCACCCACCTCAGGCAACAGGCCAAGGGGTGAGCCTGAGCACCCCGAACCCAGGCGCAGCGCCCCAGCCTGCGCCCACCCCCGGGGGCCATAGACCCTGCATGAGGTGCGGGGGGCTCGCATGGAGCACCACAGAAGTTCTTGGAGGAGTGGGGACCAGCACTGAAGAAGCAGCTCCTACCTCCTCCTTTGCCTCGCCTTCAGCTGGAGCCTGCAAGGAAAGCGAGAGGTGAGAAGGCGGCGGCCATGCCCTGCGCTCACCGTCCGGAGCCCTGAGGGGAGCCTGGTCGACTCGGCAGACCCCGTGGGGGTGAGCCGCACTTCCCGGCTCCATTCCGCACTCCCCGGTACCGGCCACCGGGCCAGGAGCGGGAGGGGAGCTCGATGGCGGCCCCGCCGCCCTCGCCTCACGGACTACAACTCCCACAATGCCTCGGGGCCGCCGGGGCGACGTCACCGCGCCGAGGCGTCCCCGCGTTTAAAAAGTTCCCGCCAAATTACCTGCCACAACAAGGTCGTCGCTGGCCCCGCGCAAGGACAATGTCGGCGACACGGACCCGCC
>VYZW01019329.1:370380-382922 GCA_013401315.1 Balaeniceps rex | reverse complement strand
GAGCTGGGCCGGCCGGCGGCGGCCGCCGCGTCCCACCTTTGCGGTACCTGTTGGAAAGGCCCCCCCCGGGGTTACCTCGGCCAGCGGAGGAGGCCGCGGCCTTTGTCCGGCCCGGCCCCGTGGGGTAAAAATGGGGTGGCCGTAGGGTGTAATTGCCTCTGGGGCTGGGCAACAGCAGGGCAGGGGTTTTCGGGACCAGTTTTGGCTCTTAAGTTGCCTTTTGGTCTGTTACATCTCGGCTGAAGCCTGTGAGATCTTTTCCTGGAGCTGGGCCTATGAGTTTGAGGTAGGCCGTAAGGTGAAATCTCGGACTTCTGCACGGATTAAGGGAAATTTGCTCATAACTCCATCATAACTGCGATTTCCGTCAGGGTTTCTGCCATCTGTGTTACATATTTCATTGGGGAAAGCACAAGGTGCGTATTAATAGCACCTTTAGGACCAAAGCACTTTGCAGCTAAGGCTTAAAGCAGGAGCTGCTGCTCTGAGGTGTGACTATTCCTGCCGAAAGCCTCTCTAATCTCTTTTCTAAAAACCTACAATAACGGAGATTCTTCCTAGACAGCCTGTTTCAGCACTCAGCTGTCCTTAAACCCACAAAGTTTCCCCGGCATCTAAACTATACTTTGGCTGTGAATTAAATAAAGTTTCTTTGCCCAGCGTCTAGCAGATGTAGAGAACAGTTAATCCAATTTACAGTAACATTTTAGATGCTGTATTGTTTCACATAATACTATGCTCTCCCGCAAACTTCCATTTTTCTAGGCTAAACAAATTCTCATAGGTCTGATGATATTACAGACCATATTTTCTAAACCGTTTCTCCTTCTTCACCTGCTCTGGGCTCTTTCCAACTTTGCGTTCTTCCCTACATCTATATCCAGTAATCAGGTTAATTAGGTAACCTATCTCAGCGTGGCATTTGCCGACTTTGCAATAGCATCACCATGTTGGTTCAGATTCTTTTTCTGATCCCCTGTAATCCCCGGATCCCTTTCAGTGCTGCTATCTGAACAGCTGTTCCCCCTATTCTTGACAAATTAATGGTGACTTTTGGATTTGTCACTTTCTGTGTTACCTCATTCCCAAAGTGCTTCTGTGTCGGTAGTTTATTAATAATCTTCCTGGACTTTGGAGTTAAGCTGAGCAGTTTTCCATCCGCAGGTCCACCTTTCTTTCTCCCCCTTCCTCCAGTCAATGTAGAACCATCAAAAGCCATCGCTTTTTTTGTAGATACACACCAATTATTCAAAAATATCTATGACTGGTCTCCTACATACTGGGGAGCGCATCTTCCAGGCGCTGCCGACCTCAGTGTAACCACATAACCAAATGCGATCTGGTCTATTCTTTCCTGCTGCTACCTGTTGCTGTCATCTTCCTTAAAAGGCCGGGTTTAGTAACTGGTGGCAATTCACTTTATTTGAAGGCTAAAGCAAAGAATACACAGCTTTTTTGGTGCTTTCCTTTATTTGTTTTCCTTTTCTGCCAGTAATAGGATTTTCTGTTGTTTTGCTCTTACTTCCGATGTGTATAAATAGAATGTGTTCCTATATCCTTCTCCATTCCTTCCTCACTGCAACTAATTTTGGACCTTTGTCTCTCATTCTGTTCCTACGTGCCCATTCTATTCCATTCTACTAATCCTTAGTTGTCTGCTTGTTTCCACTTTTTGCACAATTTAGAAAGATCGCTTATGCATTTTTAAAGCTGCCACTACAGCCACATTGTACTTCTGTTCATCTTTATGTTGGTCTTTAATATGCTTCCTATCTTTCTTCCACACGAGGATGGTTTTCCGTTCTATCAATGGGTTTCTTTCTCTCTCATTGCCTGTTAATCATGCCACCCTCAGGTCCTCCTGTATTAATCAAGATCTTAAATAGTGTTTCCAATAGTTTTCTCCATCTTCTGAACTAAAAATTGTCTAAAACACATTTCAAGAGCTCTTGGTCTTCTTTCAAGAGTCTGTGCCCGATAGCAGCAGTTCTCTGTTACCAACAGCATTTGTGCTTCAGTTGCTTTTGTCAGTTGCCTTGAAAAGTTTCACCCGTCTCCCTGCAGGTATTGTCTCATTCTTTCTGTATTCTCTGAGAAGCCTTTGTACGTTTGTGGAAAAGGAGCAGGAATTTGTTGAAGAGTCTGTGAACATTTTCTCCCGAACAACTTGCGTGACACACAATTTTGTTGAAAGCTTGGATCACAATGTGCACTGAAAATTAAGCACAGATTTAAAGTTCACTATTAGTTTTTGCATTATATTTGCCTTCTTTTTCTCCTTTATATTTTTTGAAACGTTTTGACTCCTCTAAAAATGTTCATTAAACCACAAACTGACCTGAATAATCAATAGTTAGAAGATCCCTTCCCTCTGAATAGATAGGATAAACTGCTGCAAGATACTGTTATGCTGAAAGCGTAAATGGCTGTTACTGTGCAGACCTATGGAAAATAACAGACCTGGCTGTAGCCTATGGATATTCTGAACACCCTTCCTTCAGGCCAAGTGGAAGGAGCAGTTAAATACTCTTTTATGCAATAATAAATGGAAAGAATAGGAAGTCACTTATCAACTCAATGGGGAGGTGGCCATGGCTGGTTGAATTTTCTTCTAAATCACGCAAGTAGCTGTATGTTTAGCTGTGACCAAAACCAAGCAGCAGGAAAAAGCAGCATTGACGTGCGTGGCCGTGCGATGAAGACCTTCTGTCCTTGCTGTTCACCCTCAGCGTTAAAGCAAAGGAGACCGTGGTTCCACTATCGTTCGTACAGTAGCACAAATCTGACCCAGACTGGGAGCGGGCTCACTATGACATCACTCAACCCACACAGTATGGCGCTTACAGCAGCTTTATGACTGTACAGTAGCTTTACGTTGCGTGTGGAAAGACAAAAAGGATTTGATGACACGTTGGAATGGTATGGACTGATAACGCCTAATATGGCACATAGACTGCTGGTACAAAAGTAACCAGTTAAACCTTTTTGATAAATGAGGCCTAGGAGAGTAAGTTTATTCTGGAGCATTAGTTTGTACCATGTGACTTTTTTGGCATTTTTGCCAAAACTGGCATTTTTTATTCAGTACAAAAAGACCTAAACCTGAATGTATGATTTCGTATCACCGGACTATGTCAAGAATAAATCAAAGCAGCAAACCAGAAATTAATCTCTTTTGTGCTACTGTTTCCATGAGAAAACTTTATGCTAAAATTTGAATTCTGCTTCTATAAGCATAGTTATTCGAACCAGGTTATTGACTCCAGAGGGTAAAAACATCCAGTCTACGAACAGAAACATACGACTGTCAGAAGAAAACTAACCAACACAGCCAGCGCTCTGAGTAGTCAGTCTGAACGGCCCACGGTAAACTTACAGAGCAATGCTCAAACGTTGAGACATTTTTAGAAAATCGGGAAATTGCAGACGACATAAGTGCAAGAAAATACTTTCAGGCTGAAACTATCACAACTCAGTTTAGGTTTTGCCCCCTAATCTTTGCAAAACAGGGCAAGACTCAGTCAACTCGATTTTGATACCCCAGCGATCTGACTCCTGTCTATTGACCAGTCATCTCCGGGATCTACATCTCTCCGACACCCTCCAAGGTGTCGTTAACCACATCTTGAATGTTGGATGGCTTTCAAGATATTTGCTGTTTCACAGTATCTCACGTAGATTTTCCTGCTGTTGCCCAAGGCAGGAACATCCTGCAGAGGAGGAGAGCCTGTTCCTGATGTCAGAGGAGATCTGTAGTACTTAATGAATGTTCTCCTAGATTACCTTCTTGAGCCACAGCAGATCAAGATATTCCCGAATAAAGGCAAAATACACTAAAGTCACTCTTGGGTGATTGACTGCTAGCCTTCCCCAAACAGGCAGTTAGATACATGTTGTTTTCTCATTCCTTTGTGCCAAAATTCATGTGAGTTTTGAACATCAGGATGTTCCTTTCCCCCATGGGATCTCAGTAGTCTTGCAGCTCTCACGGTCATGCTGTTCAGACCCGAGGCATTTTATTCCCGGATTCATTTGTCTCTCATGTGTAAAGACTTGGCCTTACTGAAGGTACAGTGATTATGCCGTTCTTCAACACCATTACCTCTGGAATCAGAAAGGTGGATGAGCCGCATCCACAGGTGCTGACAGCATGGCCGACGGCATGGCGGGGCTGCCCTGACTACCTTGCTGATGTCTGCCGGGACGACTTCTGTTAAACCAGAAGCAAGCATGACCCGGGCTTTGGACACATTCAGCTCTCAACCTGGCTCATCTAACTATCCAACCGCCCCATGGTCACGAGTTCAGAGGCAAACGAAATGAGGATTCTGTATGTCCTCATAGTCATGGCACATATGACAAGTAATATTAATACATACATTGCGTTGTGGCAAAATACCATAAAACATGTTTTCATGCTGTGTACCTGGCTTTTAAAGTGTCTATTGGCCCTGTTTTATATAATTTTGGGTATAAGTGTATTATCCATCTGTAGAAGATGTTTGTGCTTAGTTAATTTTATAGTTTATCCTGGGTAGTTTTATGGTTTGTCCTGGGTAAAAATTTATTTATGTGTCAAATTTAGTATTGATTGTGATGAAATATTTAGTGCTTATTAATTTGGGAACATGAGGGTGTAACTCGGTTGGTTGGTTTAGGATTCGCATTGGGTCTATTGGTTCATCTTTACTTCAGTAAAACCCTTGGCTTAGCTACAGCTTCCTACCCAGTCCCCAATAGTTAAGGGGATGGCTGCAAGCACCAAAGTAAACGCAGACTTTTATTAAACACGAAATACAGATAAGAAGAAATTTCAATGCATTGCAGTCAGACAAGCAGACTGTCAGCAGCAAGTTTGTCTTTTAGTTATTTCTTCCAGTTTTGGTTCTTTAAAAGAAGATGTAATTTGGAAAAACAGTCAAAACTAAGACTACTACTAAAATGAAGCCAGAAAAAGCACAAAAGAAAAATGAGTAGTTTCATCAGCTGATCAGTTGCCAACACTGTCTTTTATTTGCCTTTGCCTCCACAATTCTCGCATGGCGTGCACTGCTGTGCAGGTCTCAAACGCGTGATGACTGCCATTATGGTAACAATTCTCTCTCTTCAAAAATACGAAGTTACAGTAGTGCACGTGAGAAGAGAACAGCAAGTTTGAAGAGTGGCAGGAGTCACGTACGTGGGTGAAGTGTTGCCAGTTCCTGGCCTTGCACAAAGCACTGCATGGAGTCCTGCCCCAAAACTGGGATACACCTTCATTGCAAGGTCGCACGGTGGCAAAAAAATGCAAATGGTATACTGGGATGTGTAAATAATATAATCTGCAAAACAAGAACAACTTCCAGGGAGCTACAGGCAGGATTCTTCTATCCAAAAGCAGATGCTTACCTTTGAGTTAGTTGTCTGGACTCCCTCCGTAGTTGGCAGAGAAAAGCAGGCACCTTCGGGGTCTGGTGCACTCCGTTCTAGGACAGATGTGCAATCTGGCATTAGAAACCAGAAAATACATTTCCTCACCTAACACAAGGGAGATTATTATCAAGTTTGGTGACTTCTCAACATAGACATAAGTGGAAATGTCTACTACCCTTATAACAACGGGTTAACTCCATCAGCTGACTTAACAGAGATGATGAAAACCAGGGAGGTGGCAAGGGCAGAAAACACGACTGCAATGGGAAATGTCCGGTGTCTCAACGTAGACCATGTAGGCTTATGTCTGAGCGCGAACGGTTAGACGCTGTTAATGACTTTTTATGGAGCAGCTGGTCAGGGAAGCCAAGAAAGGAGAAGCAACTCTTGATTTGGTTGAGGGCAGAGAACAGGACCTGACTAATCAGTCTTTGAATCAGTTATGTACTGAAGAGTCACCACTCTGATCAGAGCAACAAAAGCGAAAGAAATCCCCTGCAGTTCTTAATTTTGGAAAGGGGAACTGTGCAACAGTGAGAAGGCTTCTTGAAAAAAAGCTGAAAGGAGCAGCTAAAAGAAGAAAAGGGTTTTGTGCAGCATGGAGACTACTGAAAGACACCACACTGGAACCTCTGGCCAACTGCGTATCACCTGTCGAAAAGCACGTAGGAGGGTCAAGCATGGCTAAAAAAAAGGCTAAAAAATCAAACACAGCTAACAGGCGGGACATGGGAGGCTATCAGAAACAAGAAGGCATCCTTCAAAAAGTTGGATTTGTGTTTTAATGAGGAAAACAGAAAAGATTATAAACAAGTGAAATGTAAAAATGGTTGTGTAAAAAACAGAGTTTGACACACAACTAGCAAAAAGACTTAAAAAGCATAATAAGTCATTTTTCAGCCTTGTCAGGAGCAGGAAGCCTGAAAGACATTTTCTAGAATGAATCGGCTATCGAGATGTAAAAGGAATATGTAGAAAAGACAGTACTGGAGCAGAAAACCCAAATGAGTTTTTTGCATCTGTGTTTATTGAGGAGGAGGCGGGGGAAGTTCCCAGGCAGGAACTCACAAGCTTGCCTGCGGATCTGTCTCGCGCTGAAGCATCGGTAAGGGTTAGAATACATCGACAAGGCGAATAATAATGAACTAACCCTCGCCAGGTGGTCCTCACCGCACCCGCAGAAGTGTACAAGCCTTCCTTTAAAACTGCTTCCACACAAAGCCTTGGGGGAGGGCTGACGCTACCAGGTTCTAAAATCCGTTCCCGGGGAGACTCAGCACCTGAGAGGGTTGTGACCAAGTAAGCACAGGGAAGTTTTACAAAGCCACGCTACCTTTAGCGCTTTTTTTTCTTAACAAGTCTCTCCAACAGCCATTTGAAGATGCCCAGAGCACAAGGAGAGGGGAGGGGAAGAGCAAGCCTGTGAGTGGACCCTTTGACCAAAACTGCCTTGGTCCTAGGAAACTGCAAGCCCTCTTCAGCTGTGAAGGTACTGATTATCTCCAAGTATATAAAAACTTGTCTTCGAACAATGGCACGGCAGGCATCACGTACTGATTTGCAGCTCCACTTCCCCTTCTTTCATCTTGCTCTGAGCTCACAGCAAGCAGGAACTGCAGGTTTCTTGCTGGACGGACTCAGGGAGGGCAGGATTTAGTGTTCAGAGCACAAAAATGTGTTCTGTGCAGTCTGGGTCCTGAGTCAGCGGGAGCCGGGGACCAGGCAAGGGTGTTGGCAGAATTCTGGGTTGTGTCTTCTGCCTTTCGGGGCAGCAGCCCTCTGAGAATGCCCAGTTGAACAAACTGGCCTAGAGCGGCATTAAAAGAGTGAATATTCCTGTTATTCTGGCTGAAATCCTGGTATTTGTAGTATTCCCTTCCATGTCCTTCCCTCAGGTACTTCAGGGTAACTAAGTGCACTTCAGGAGCATGCACAGGGCCTGTCCGAGCCAGGGCCGGCTGGTGGCTCAGAGCCAGTAGGATGGATGGCCAGTCTGGAGCACAAGGAAAAGGAGAGATTAAACCCGAAGCAGGGAGTTGTGCATGGCCAGCCCCTTTCTGGACAGAAGTCAGCAGAGGGATGGGAAGATGTCAGGGGCAGGGAACGGTGACAATCCCCACGCCGGCTGCTGTAGCCGAGTCCTGTAACGCTGCTGTCAACAATCGAGTTGTGGCCTGGCTGGCTGTGCAGGCAGCAGCAGGGAGCCGGCGCAGGGTCTGGGGTCTGGCTGCTGATACCCAGCGCTGGCCGAGCAGGCGATCCTGGCAAGAGCACAGCCTCTGCTGCGGTCTTACCTGACAGTGCAAAGGTATTGCTGGAGCAGAAACGCAGAACCTCCAGCCCTTGGACTACTTGGCACCTCTGGCTTCAGTTTAGGTTTTTTTTTTCTGATCCATACGATGTACTCTGCCAAAAATATTTGACAGGGCTGTCCAGCCTTTGTCTTGGATAGGGCTTGGCACACCTGCCCGGATCAATTCTGGCTATGTCTACCTTAGCAGGTAGTGGGGTGCAAGAGGAACAAACCTGTAAAGTGAAACAGCCGGTGCAGATGACCGACACGACACGCATTTTGCAGCTGCTGCAGTGCAGCGTGTGCGTACCTGGAGCCACCCTCCAGCTTGGTTTCATCCAAATGCAATCAAAGGAGCCTGCTGCAAGGCTGCTCCACGCCGCCGGCACGTCACAGCACGGTACCTACTACTGAGAGTTTCTCTTTGAAACCACGCCGCTGATCCCAAGCAAAGCACAAATGTGGCTGCACCCCAGGTCCCCACAGTGGAGTTACGTCAGGCAGCTTTGGCTTTGTAAACACCGAACTGCCAGAACAATATCACGTTATTAAAAACACTAAAATCACCCCATTCCCCCTTTATTTGCAAGCTGAGAATCAAACCGAAGGCTACAGCCTGCGTTCCTGTTGTGGTTTAACCCCAGCTGGCAACTAAGTACCACACAGCCACTCGCTCACCCTCCTCGCCCTGGTGGGATGGGGGAGAGAATCGGGGGAAAAAAAGTAAAACCCATGAGTTGAGATAAAGGCAGTTTAATAGGACAGCAGAGGAAGAAAAAATTATAATAATGATAAAAGAATATACAAAACAAGTGATGCACAATGCAATTGCTCACCACCCGCCTACCGATGCCCAGCCCGTCCCCGAGCAGCAATTGCTGACCCCGGCCAACTCCCCCCAGTTTCTATACCGAGCATGATGCCATATGGTATGGAACAGCCCTTTGGGCAGTTGGGGTCAGCTGTCCTGGCTGTGCCCCCTCCCAGCTCCTTGTGCACCCGGCAGAGCATGGGAAGCTGAAAAGTCCTTGACTGGTGTCAGCACTACTTGGCAGCAACTGAAACATCAGTGTGTTATCAACATTATTCTCATCCTAAATCCAAACCACAGCACTATGCCAGCTACTAGGGAGAAAATTGACTCTATCCCAGCTGAAACCAGGACAGTCCCCTGTACGAAGGCCTCTCCGCCAGCACCAGCCCTGCTCTTTCGCCCCAAACAAAACCCAGCCTCCACCGCGGGGTCGGCAAAGGCAGGGGACCTGTGGGATGCTGCCAGGGGACCTGTGGGGTGCTGCCAGGGGGACCTGCGGGATGCTGCCAGGGGACCTGTGGGGTGCTGCCAGGGGGACCTGCGGGATGNCGCCGCCCTGCGCCGGCAGGGGGCGCGCTCGGGCAGCCAGCAGCGGGGCCGCCCGGGGTGAAGCCGCCGCCGCCGCCGGGCCCGGCGGGGTTTTGTCACCGAGCTGTCACCGAGGGCACACAAAGCCGCTCTCATGACAGCGAATGTGTTTTCAGCCCTGCTTTGAGCCTCCTCGTTCCTTTCGTCTCCTCAGTGATGATTCCCAGGGACCCGTGTGGTCGGGCGAACAGCCTGCGCAAACGCGCGGGTCCAGGCGTCGGTGTTGGTTTGCGTCATGCCCGTGTATCGTGAGGGATTTTAGCAGAACTCCGTGAGTTCCATCGTAGAGGCAACCGAGAGGCGAAGAGCGGCGACGCTGAGTGCCACATTCTGTGCAGTGTGGCTTACTTCCTCGTGCAACCAACTGCCATGTGTCTTGCACAATTATATACGAAAACAAGGAAACGCGGCCTTGCTCTGTTTCCAAGTGAGGAGGAGGAGGAGGAGAAGCAGATCTCCTGGACTTCCCCACCCCTTTCCACGAGCGTGTTGGAGCAGGGAGTTTCCACCCACCGTATATCAGCAGTCTGCTGGCATAGGCTCTAGCAGGACATGGCTCTTGCAGAGCATGGGTGAAGTCAGAAGATGTGCTCTGAGTCACAGTTTGCCTTCTGGCTCCGATCACTGGCAAGCTTGGTAGGCTGGGATTGGAAATGAAGAATAGATTTCTTATTTCCTATTGAGAGTGCTGAGCTGATATTTCTTACCAATCACTCGTTCCTCCATTTCGGGAGTTCAGACAGATCCAGATCATCTTCTGTAGCGATAGTATGAGCACAATCAGAGAATGAAAAACCTGGCATATTCTCACGTTTCTTGCCAAATATTTGCAACTGAACTCTGGATGTATTTCTCCCCGTGGTTACGAAGAAGCTGAGGAGCATTTGGAGCACATGTGCTTCCTGACCTTTTGAGCGAGAGGGATTTTGCAGTTGATTACTGTAAGATCTTTCATTGTGAGATTCTACTACATATCTTTTTTTAAAATAGCTTAATTTGCCAGTGCTCAGAAGCCCCCATCCTCGCCTGTGGGTTAAGAAAAAAGCGAGTAAATCTTTGCCATTACTGGCAACATTTTTATCTGAAATCCCTGGATGACTCCAGGGTGGGCAAACCATTGGGCTCTGTGTTGGGGAGCACTTAGGCTCCTGCTGCCACTGAAGTCAGTGCCAGTGCTGCCGCTGACTCAATATTGCTGCTTCATAATATATAAAATAATATAAACCACAATTCAACTGTTTAGTTTTCCTTCTAGCGAAAAGGGACAGTAATAAAAGGTGCAGCCTGACAAGATGGCCTTGTACAAACCCACACTACAGCAAGCGCACAAAGGAGTCGAGGAGGCAACAACCATCGCTGAATATTACATACACACCGTTCTGCTGGCTGCACGAGAACAGGAGATTTTCCTCTTAGAGGCATAATATCAGTTTGTTCATTTTGTTCGAGGTTTTGGTCTACCTTGAGAAGGGTAATTAAACACTTCACAACTGTTTAATAGCGAAAACAAAAATAGTACCATGGATTTTACATGAGTAGCCTGGGAATAGAAAACATTGCGCCTTTCTGCCAATAAAGTAGAAAATTTACTATTATGAGTCAAGAAAACCTAGTCGTTTCAATAATACCCAATTCACGTGTTGCTCTTAACTTAATAAATCTCCTTTCATGAAGATAAAATGCCTTCTAAAGTGCACTTTTGAAAGTGATGATTATACCAGGTTTTTTAGTAGGCAGAAAGACAAGGTGCAGCTCACTCCAGAAGAATTTCAGCTCCGAGGAGCTGAAGTGCCTTACGAGGAGGAGAGGAGAGCTGGCCAGAGAGCCGGCGGCCAGCCAGCAGAATGACAAGTGAGCCCAAAGTTCAAATAAACCTATCCATCCCGTTCTCCACCTGTATTTTTTCATTCTTTCTGATAAGCTCTGGTTTTTAACCTCTAGCCTTCCTTGCCATGAATCAGGTTACGGACTGGCACGTAGCGTGGTGCTTTGGAGGAAACGGGAATTATCAGTGCGTTTCTCAAGCAGCTGTCAAGGGGGCTGCACAAACGCATCTGGAGAAACATGCCTCGAAGAATTTTAATCTCCTGGACTTAACTCCATTTGTTTTAAAGAGATTAAAAAGTACACCGTTTATCAAATTTTGAAATTCCCTGAACCAGGGAATTTTTATTGTGTACCACCATCCTAAATAAATTTTGGTTTATTGCATTTTCAGAACATACACACATCTCATGGCAGTCTCAAAGGTTCAGATAAGCATCATAAATAATATCAAAATTAGGCGTCTCATCTTCAAAACAGTTCTTTCTTATTGGCAAAAAAATAAAACAGATATAGGTGACTTAATTCAATAGACGTTTTAATTTAACAGGCTTTTTTAAAAATCACGTCTGTGGTTCGAAAAAACACCTGATGATTTGAAACAGGCAGGCTTATTTTGTTTGGAAAAATAATTTCAGAAATACCTCCTTGCTTTTTGCCAACAGCAGAACAAACATCTTTCATCTTAGCTTGTAGGTGGCAAAATTTCAGCTTGCTACGTTTATCACCGTATTTTCCATTTTCTGTGAAGTTACTATCAGAATGTGTAACAAAATATATGTATTTTGGAGTACCAGAGGCAAGTGGAAGGCAGGTGCTGAATATAAATTTCCCTAAATAACATGTCGCCATGACTGTAACAATTAAAAGCTCTTTGAGGTCTCATCCAGTGGTCCTAATTAATACAAATGAAGAAATACCGTGCCGTGGAATTGCAGCGCACGCCAGCTGGCAGCGTCCCTTTGGGCCTTTTGCACAGCCCCAGCACCCTGCATTAACCAAGCAGAGCAAGACATCCCCTGCCATGACACGGACAGGAGAGGCGAGGGCAGGGAAGCAGAGGGCCCAGCTCAGGAGCGGGCAGACCCACGGCAGCAGTGCCAATACGTGTTCCTGCAATGCTTTATTTGTGTGGAAGATACAATAATTATGGGAAGGCGAAGAACTCAACTGGATGCCTGGTCTGTCTTTTGGCACGGGCCGACGCATCACTTGGGCAGCAACTTTCACGCTGGAATAAATTTTAAAAGGAAATTCTTAATTCTAAATATCATTGCCCTGTAGCATCTACCCATCCCGAAGGTCTTCTGTCACCCCTCCAAGTGACGGGCCGAGGTAAGGGGCGCCGGTGGGTGGGAAGCTGCAGGCTGGCTCCAGCCTCCCCGGGTAGCGAGGTGCCGCCTGGTGCTCTCCCACCAAGGGCAGGGACGGGACGGGGCACCCCCTGCACGGGCGAAGGACATGGCGTGTCCCCAGGGTCGAGGGGAAGCTGGGGAGCGGTAACGGCGGAGCCCGGGGACGGATCGGGTCGGTCGTTTCCGGCCCGGCGGCCGTGAGGGGAGGCAGCCGCGGCCCGGGCGGGCCCCCCCCGCCCCCCCCCCCCCCCCCCCG